>DWJK01003628.1:0-12899 GCA_018248815.1 Croniades pieria auraria
GACCAAGAAAAGCAATTGTCAACTTATATTGTTGATAAAATATGTCTTTTTAACTCACGTGTTCACTTAAAAATGCCTAAATTATTTTGGAAAAAAGACGTCTATAAATAATATAATACAATATAATTGGTATATTAATAACCAAATAAAAAAATACCCAGCTAAGCTCAGCCATCCAGGTACTTAATGTAAACAATTGTTAGAAATAATTTACTTATTACTAATTTAGATAGCATTATTTGGAATCGATATTTAATTTAAAATGAAGGAGGAAATTAAACTTTGGTTTTTCATCATAATTGTATTTGATGTTTTTATATGGAGAAAAAAACCCACTTCAACAATAGGGATCCTTTGAAATAGCCAAACAAAAAATAAAGAGCGTTCAAAAGGAACGTAAATAAAAAACACGTCCCGGAAAACGGGATTTAAATTGATTAGGGAATCCACTTAACAACACTGAGGTGTTGTTTTGTGCACGCCCACAATTAGGTTACGGGCTTTCAGTAGTGGTTTATCCGAAATACGCTCACCCTGTCATTCACCCGCTTGGTCATTTGGAGGCAGTCAAACATGTGATTGACATGTCCGGAAAATGCGTATAATCAGACACAGCTTCGTGACGGGGTAAGCTCGAAAAATTATTGGCGCTCTTTACCGTGTTATTGTCGCTAAATTCGCCGGATTATTAGTGATATTTAAAAGGTTTTATATTGATAAAGGAATTTAGTTTAGCTGACATATCGACAATAGAAATGATTCTATAAAAAAATTTACAAGGTTATACAAAAAAATATTCAGATATTCGATATTAGAAAGTGACTAAAATATTTATATCTCGAGGGTGTCTACAAAGTTTAATTAGGATTTATAGAAATTTACACTAAGCAGGATCGAATTCAGCGCTATTTTAATTTAATTTCAATTAAAGCTATGGAGACTACTATTCTTATTATATACTAGCTGTGCCCGCGACTTCATTGTGTAGATTTCGTAAGTATTAAAAAATAAATTGACATAACTTCTTTATTTCATAACCGATTTAAATGAAAAAAAACACTAAATGTTAAATGAAGCCCATCACAATACCATCCTGAAAACTGCATTCAAATCGGATAAGCCGTTTCTGAGATTTGCGTGCACAAACATACGGACATACAGACAAATAGACAAAATGAAAAAAACATTGTTTTGGGTTCTCGTGCGTATATAAAGGCACACCATTATGAATTTTTAAATATATTTGCCATTTACAGACAGCGATCAGTTACAGTTTTATTATATGTATAGATAAGATGGATACAAATACACAGAGAGACCACAATTCACCCATATTAACCAAATAGATCACATACTGAGGGATGGGGGAATCAGTTGTCTTCGAAGCCGGCGTGAACTTATGGATAGAGTGGTACATGTAGAAGCAGCACATCAGGTCTATACGGATAGAAATTTGGCACTTGGCTTTCTACCTAAAATTATTAATTATTAAATACAGGATTGTTTAGCTTCCACGTATCTAAGGTCTGCAAAGGGTCGTGCACGTAGCATACCTCGGAAAAAGCCTATGTCAAGTAGTGATGATGGTGATAATAATAATGACTGTGATGATGGCGCTCTGTCTTCTCCGTAAAGGTACTGGCGTGATATAATAACAATAATGAAGAGCATCGACATTGCTAATTATGAAACGCGAGCTATTTGGCAATTAACGTGATGAAGTCGTAGCTATGAAGGTTACGTAGGCACGTGGAATATACCGACTGAGTCACGCGCGCACCTTGCACGTTAGCGTAATTAAAACGCAAAAAAAAACACTAAAAATGGAACTTTTTAATAATATAATTAACACTTTTTGACGAAATTATACCTAGACATAAAGATCCGCAATTAAAGTTATTTCGTGCAATAACTTGTATTAACTTAATACTGTACCTACGTGTTTCGTTGCTTATGTACACATTGCCATCCCATTTCTCATAAGGGTAGGCAGAGATAAACGTTGTCCGTATGGTCACACGCTTTCGTTACTTAAGGTGTAAAAATGCTTAATTTATTCCAGGTGACCCAAACTTGATATTTTGTCTAGTTCGGTAACCATCGTAAGCAGTTAGAATAGACGTCACGTGAAACATCCCTACCAGTATCTAATACGAATTTACATTACGTGTACAGCGTATTTAGGCTTGAGCTATGTTCGTCCTTTAGACAGGACAGTCACGTCACAGTATTATCTCCGGGCAGGCAATATGTGTCAAGCGTAACACCGTCCGGTTAAAATGTACCGGGGATCTACCAAACTTGATAAAATACGTCCAGAACATCTTCTGTACAGCTACTGGGTTTTTTGCTTTATTCATAGTTTATTAAATACAATGTCATCGCTTCATGTAATATGTATGTTACAAATACTATATCGGGTCGGACGTACATTTCTTTTTGAAGTTTTGAAACGTCTGGAAAATGCTCGTGTGTAAGTGGGTACAAATGGAGACGATTAATAATAATATCTCGAAATAACTCACACGGACATCCAATTCTGAAACAAACGTATCATTTGCTACGAAAACAGCTGATAAACAATCAAGTATTCTTGTCTCAATTACACTTATGAAGATAATTCTAAAACTATAAAGGATAAATAGCCATGTTTATCACATAGGTTTTTGTTTTAAACGAGAGTCAAACCTAGTCCTCGTGTAGTGTCAGCAGTTATGATTACTGGATCAATCGGCCAGTCACTCAATTGATATCTAACAGACTCAGCAAAAGTTGTCAAGTAATAGCAAACGCTTTTGAGAAGGTTTACTCAACTAATGGCAAAAATCGATCCTATAGCCACAGAGACAGTACAAGTCGGTGCCCAAAAGGACGAATACTCAAAGAAAGGAAAGGATTATAATATATCACTACTGTTACAAAAGACTACCTATAATCAGTGTAACACATAATTCGAAATATTTCGAGAAACTATGGATACATTCAGTTGAGTCATTTGTTAATAAAACTTTTCAAATACTTGTATCATATAAATACGATTGAACATTGAAAGTTAACTTTGCAGTTGGAACGCGGAACCACTTTAACAGAGGACTGGTAGCGGGGAACAGTTTTTCAATCTCGCTACAAATGGAACAACATTTACAAAGCTTACAGCTTAGGAGCATCGCAAACGGTTCGCAGGTGGTGTTTTATTGAAAAAAGATACAAATTACCCTTTCGCGGGGATTTGATGTTAGATTGATGGCGGATATTAAGTTTCTTTTGTCGCTGCGACTTGTCGAAATTAGAGTACATGCCGAGCAGGTTATATCGAGATATGTTTTAAAGATGTTTTCATGATTTAGGAGATTTACAATTTTCTTTTTTAGGCTCAAACAACCAAATTTGACATTTCGAAACGTTTCACATTCACGAAAGTAAAATCTATGCTATGATTTTTTACGTCACAAATTGGTTAATATAATACGTTTTCTTTTTAAATAGGAAGTAATTACGTTTTATTTGGATTATTTTCCAACGAAACATGCAAAGAAATATCAACATTCACTGTTACCATATAAGTATTTTGGTCGTTGACTTCCACTGCACATAAATAACAATTCGAAAATGTTAAGCCAATTTAAAGGTTGTTACTGAAATGTTGCCAAAAAATCGACACTCACCTAAGTGTAGGCAGCAGGTTAATTTTATAAAGTTGTGCTTCGCGAATTCATGAGCCCAATTCGCAATTAGTGCGCTTGAAGCATGACCTGAAAAAGAAAAAAATAAAATGTACTCGCTGAAAGCTAATTCCCAGCGCCACGTTTTCTCTTTTGACATCAATAGAAAATATGAAACTCTTCTAAAGGTACTTTATATTCCGCATAAACAAAAGTTCCTACTTATTCTACAATTCCACGTACAAAGACGCCAAATTGCAGACAGTACCGAAGCTGAAGTTGAATAAAATACGGTAAGCGAAACTCGCAATTGTGTTCCGCGTCATGCAAAAGTCAAACGTCCATGCCGCTGTTCCCGCTGTGACGATAAAACTTTCCCTACATTTCGAATTGCAAAACAAAGCGCGTACAAAAGGATACAGAAAAGCGCAGGTGTCCAGGGCACCTCTCGATCTCAAATCAAGTGGAAATGTTTGCTTGGACGACCGGACACATCCGAAACTGTACACCGGCACACGGGCCGTGCCAATTCCAACATGCTCACCTAAAAGCAACCCTCAATACGATAGAATTAGAACGTACGCAACTATTGAATCTAAGAGACCATTCAAATATATTTCGTTACATACGCGACGACTGTTATCCCCTAACAAAGCCGATGAAATATTTTTCGTGACTACGATTAATTGGCCAGAGCCGCACAAAAAAAGAATAACGAGAGTTTGCAAAGGATGAAGGGGTATGAACGTTGAACAATCTCTGAGGTCGAATGACAAGATAACATTAACGCTAGTGAAACAAAGCTGTTCATCGGAGGTAACGGAAAGCGAGAGGTGCCGCGTGCATCCGAGATGCGGATAGCATAACGGCCATTCTTTTGTTTCACTCGGGATAAGCACAACTCGTTAGCGCAAAGAACCGAGTGAACCTTTTGACATTTCGCTAAAGGGTTCATTTCGGCTGATTAATGTTGTAATTCCTTCGGATGCGCGAACAAAAAAGATACTGAAAGCGTTTATACGG
Source organism: Croniades pieria auraria (assembly GCA_018248815.1). NCBI lineage: Eukaryota > Metazoa > Arthropoda > Insecta > Lepidoptera > Hesperiidae > Croniades > Croniades pieria. Next base: position 4,686 of record DWJK01003628.1, read on the forward strand.
TGACGGCTCGTGAGCGGGAGAAAAATGAAGGGAATTTATCTAAACTGTGTATCGTAGTACTGCGGCCGACGGGCATCTATTTTAATGCAAGCGCTTTTATAGCTAGATTTGAATGGATCTATGCTGAAAAGCAGATGCTGCCTACAATTTATGTGATGTTGTAAATAAGCTACATGAAACAATATTAAAGTTTTTAAATATCTAAAAGTCAAACAAAACATTTTAACCGCAAGAATAGCAAAATCTTATCCACAAAGTGTAATTATTAATAATTGTGTTATTGCAACTATTACTGTAAGTGTGAAAATACCGGAAGTAATCACGGAGACAACGATAAGATGAAACATTGTTCACTTATCAATTACTTCGTTTTCTGGTACCTTATTAAATTACCCAAAAATATTAAACATAAAAATATCTACCTATATGACAAAATAAAAATGAAAATGAATGAGTGCTTGTAACTGGTCAAATACAATTAACGAATTTTGAGCCGTAAATTTGTCTTGGAAACTGCGTTTCGCAGCAGCGTCTAAACAAGATTCGCGACATTTCAATTAAACGAGGCTTTTGAAAAATCTCCGGAACAGCTCTAAATGGTAGTCGCATTGTAAAGGCTCGTCCTCACTGTTAATGAAGTTCGCGCAAAGCTAAACATGAGCACCTGTCACAAAGGCGTCAGGCGAATGTTAACAATCCGGCTCATTAGTGCAGCATTTTCTTTGCATAGCTGGGAAGAAAAAACGGAAGGAGAAATTATCAGAGATTAATTCAAGTTTCGCTGGAATAATTTTTCTCGCCGCGTTAACGAGGTAACTCGCAGTATGTACGTAACAAAGTTACTGGATGCAACGACTTTGGCCGACACGCTTTCAACATCCTGACGGTGCTTAATTTTCCTTTGAAACTTTTAAAAAAATTTTTCATCGCTTTTAAGATTCGCGACTCGGTACGCTCTGCCGTGAGGAATTATGATGCCTCTGTGTAGTTTTGAGTTTCCGTAGTGAAAGGTCGCTGCAGTTCAGAATGACAGTTTTGCGAATAATATTTCAGTTTGCATAGAAAATATAATTTTGCTTCTTTAACACGAAATGAGAAAGAGTTCCGCGTAATGTACTCACACAACCACCTTCAAATTCTTACAGAAAGAACTACATTATAATATTTTACATTTCCACTGTGGTCATTAATACATCCACGAAGTATGATGCGTACTTATAATGTCTTTTCAATCAAATCCTAATTAATATATATGTAAATTTTACCACCTTCACTGGGACCTCGCTGAGAACCAAATGGATAAAAAATGACCTCAGACAGCCGAAACTAGTATATTCCAAAAAACAAACGATAGTTATGAGGATGTATTTATCACGTAAATTTAACCTGATCTTAACAAAACCTATAGAAATTAATATAAGTTTCTAAAAAGCACAGGAGCGGCTACGATTAAATCATTAGTACAATTTTTAAATTAAAGGACGGATTCTGATGGGTAATGAACGAAAGATACTGATATGGTTTATTGTCACTTACTGGGTTGTATGGGACACGTTAATCTTTTTATTGGGTTGTATTTTTACAGATTTATCAATACTCAGGTTATTATCTATTTTGTAACGCGTGGGCCGGTGTTAAAGTGCGCGTGGGTGGGTTGTTTATTTAGGGACGCCTCTAGACTTGAAAAGAACTGGTTGAGGCTGTCTTTTATTGTATCGGATCTAAATGCAGTTCTCAGGAAGATGCGAGACCGTAACAAGTTGTACTGGGTGGGTGTTTAATACCAGCTCACGATTTATAAAGGTGTACCTTCGACTCTAAGGTCGATACTATCTACTAAAAGATCAGAAATATTCACGATGTAAATTTGAAGTTGTGTAAAATATCAAATAATAACTTTAATTATGACATTTGCCAAAGATAAGATAAAAAAGATTAGTCCAGTGACAGCTGAGTATATATTATTATCATACCAATCAAAAGCAGTTGAACATCAAAACACGGAGCTCTGTTCCAAGAAAATAAACCATGGTACCATTTCCGAGAAGCCAGCTCGTGCCGTCTTAATAACCCACTCATGCTTCTCCTACCATAATTATACTAGTATTTATTCTGGATAACTAAACGGGCCCTTCCGTGGCGTGGCATGTATTTTATTCTGACGGTACATCTTGCTTGATGAGTCTGCAGGAACTGTCAGGTGCAAATGTGATGAGTGAGTTGCGAACGTGTTTCTTTCATATTAATCTATTTTGACATCGTGTTCTTAAGCAGCTCTCACGTGCGGAAATATCGTGTTACCTTAAAGTGTATTACAGTTGAATTCTAAATTATTATACATAGAATTACCTCGTTAGTCGAGTATCGGGAAGTCCTGGGTTCAAATCCCGAATCGAGTGCTATTGGATTTGGATTGGATTAGGATTGGAGTGACTCAGAGTGTGGATCGGTGCCCGGTGTATGGTAATAAGCTTACCACCTATGCCATGGGACTTAAACGTAACTGGCAAAACGTGGGAGTGTACACTCCTCTGTCCACCCCTTCGGGGATTACAGGCGTGATGTTACGTTTTTTTTTACGTTTATACATAGAATTCTAAGGCCACAGTAACTTTAGTGACCAGCAAGATTTTCACGTAAAACTTAATATCCATCGTGATCATTATTATGGTCATCAACCTTTGTATTCTTCCACCGTTAGAGACTGGTCTTCTATGAAAACGGGAGTACTAAAGCCATAGTCCAAGATAATCAAGTCGAATTCTCTGTGCATCATCATTAGCATCCCTGTTAAAGTTTCCCTGTTAGACATGGGTCTCCTCTTAAATAAAACTGATAACTTAAAGACTAAAGAAACTTTTCTAATTGAAATTTACGTGCGTGTGAATAAATTTAAACATCGCCAAACAACTAGCACCTCTGGAAACTAATTCGGTTCGGTTAACTAAACCACAGTGGAAACTGGGGACCCACAAAGCCTAATACTTCAGCAGAGATTAACGATTGCTGATTTAACAAAAATCTATTTTGTTTATTTAATAGGCTCACCACCTATTCCATTGGACTTAAACGTAACTGGTGAAACGTGGGAGTGTACTACACTTCTCTGCCTACCCCTTCGGGGATTACAGGCGTAATGTTACGTTTGTTACCTTTCGTGGGTGCTCATACTCATGACAAAGCTACGTAACGGCTTAGCTCCCGTATAGTCTTTAAAAATAGTAAGACTACCGAATAACAGAACGAATGTCGGACCTATTTTGGATCGATTGGATATTATATGGGAAGGGATATTGCTCATTACATATTATAAGTATAGAATAATAATTCTTCGCTACTCCTACTAGTATATAAAGTATTGTATTTTTATAGAATACTGTAAACAAATTATACCAATCAGTAACATTATATTTCGAGTTTTTGAACGCAATTGAACTACTACTTCGGAGGCTTTTGAAACCGCCGTTTGAGAAACATAGCTAGGAACACTTTTGGGTACTTGCATTGTAACATTTTGTAATGTCTATATCTTGCACAAAAACAAATTTAATTGAAATCGAGCCAACAACCTTCAGCTCTGTACTCAGGGTCACTGACGACTAGACCAATAGGCCGGCCAGAGATAGAGCGGCGGTGCCTCGGGTGACGACCACTGCCCTGCCGCGTTTGCTTGCAATATCTCAAACACACGTCGCTGTGACGACCAGAGCAAGGCCGGGTTGGAAATCATTGCAATTTCGTGTCTTCACATTACCGATATAGTTACCAAAGTCAAATACGTGACATGTTAATGTATAATACAGTCGTAACGATCTCGGATATTCTACGGTGGAGCAGGCATTTATTTATCATTATAACGTAAAGCCAGATCCCTTACAGGATAGGCATAGATCGTCGAGCTACCGATACTCTTTATCTATACAGAACTAACGTACTTTTTCTACATTAATTACTATATTCATGAACTTACACCGATTTCGGAGACTCCTTCACAAATCTTTTATTAAGCTGGTTATAATTTCTTTTAACATTATGAACACATTTATCGTTCCACTATTGAATCTAATTCTCGACTCAGGGAGGGTTAAGGCCATAGTCTACCACGATGGCTAAGTGCGGGTTGGCAGACTTCACAAGCCTTAGAGAAAAAGGCTTTAGGTCCTTGAGTCCTTATAAACGCTACATCTCTTACAGAGAAGTATTTTTTCAATTCGACTATTGACTTAAACGTACGTAACGACGTAAATCCCCTGATGTTGCAATTTTCTATCCATCCATCCACCCTTCCAACCTGTGGAAGTCCACCGCTGGACAGAGGCCTCACTTAATTGACGCCATTTCACCTGGTCTCCAATGGTCCAGTGACCACTACATCTAGCTTCATAAGATCGTCGGACCACTTAGCAGTTAGCAGTAGCAGTTGTCTATAGACGGCAGTAATCATTTACCACGAGGCGCGCCATTTGTTTGATTGCCATGACTTTTAATGTAAAAATGAGGACATGCGCACAGCACTGATACCTTCATAAGATTAGAAAATATTGCACATGGACGAGCCGCACTCGGGTGAGGGTCAGGTGCACGGAACTATTCGCAATCGTGACCTGACAGACTCATGACGAGAGCAGATAAGCAGATATGCTGTGTAAGATTGACTTTCGTAATCTTATGGTGCTTTAGGAGAAGTCAGTTGAAGTGTTTTTATCCAATAAATATTAGTTTAATTATACCCAGTGTTTAATTTAGCGCCACATTTACTAGGTTCTGCTTATTTTGTTATCCGATAAATTTACTTTTTCCTCTTAAAACGTACAATCCCCATTAGACCGTTATGTAACTTCCAGAGAAAACTAACAAGCACGTTTTATTTACATGTGTTGCATTGGTTAAAATCGTTATAATAAGCCAGTGCGTTCTTTTCATAAATGTACAATACAATTTTGTAAGGCGACTGCGGATGACAGTCCGCACGGGAAGCCGTTTGTACGAAGGCCAGGTCAACAGTACCTCAACTAAACGAGCATGTATGACTTCGATGAAGCCAAAAAACGTTAGTGTTTTTTCATTAATATCTTCGGACATCACATGCGACCATCAGATCTCAAAGTGGGTAGAGCCTGTGTTACGTAAGCAAACGGCTGATGAAGTACAGGCATTTAGAGGTAGGTCGCTATGAATGGACCACTTACCTTAACATCTATATATTTATAAAATAATAAGTGGAATAATTATGCAGTGATAGCGTAATGGTAAAGAATCCAGCCTTTCCAGCATTTGGAAGCGAATTTTGGTTGATTTTTTTTTTAATTAAGTGATATAACGAAACAAATTAACGACTTTTGTAACGTAGTACCTTTATTCAAAATGATCTTTAAGTAATCACAATCACGTCATAAAATTTTGAGAAAACTTAAAAAAAACAATTTCTTTTGTGGTTGCTTTCTTTGGTACATGGTGGCCTTGATTGGACCAGTAGGATTATTGGACTTAGAAAAATCGTTTAAGTGGTGCAATCTAGGTGACTAAATACAGTTCGATAATTTATGAATATTATAATATGTATAATATTAATTGAAAGAAAGCTTTGAAATCAACACAAATATCAATTCTTACAAATGTTCTTGTGTAGTAGTAAGCTTAATATGACGTCAACGTTCAAATCGCAGTAGAAATAAAAAAATATTTAACTGTGTTTGGCGCCGGGACACCGATACAATCGACCTGCACCCAGGCGCGGCATATCATACATTAGAGCCAGTTCTGCTTGTCACCAATCTCTTCAGTTGTGGACGGTATTGGTTCTGTTGCGTACATTTTTATTTATTCGGCTTTGAATCTTTTGTTTTCTTATCCTAAAAAGCCTATTGTTGGTGACGACGTCAACTGTACGTTAGAGAGACTGTAGAGACATTTTCATCAAATATCACTTTTAATCACTTTTAAAAGCAATAAGCCCAAAACTTGACAACTTCAAAAGTTGGACCGGTGTAACGATGGAACCCTTTAGTGGTCCATTAGTGGAACTAATCAAAAGCAAAATTATAAATAAAATTATGAACACAATTGACGATAATGAAGTATAACACTTCGGAAGACACATACACCAGAGTACCATATAATTACATGATACGCTCACAGGTTTGTGAATAAAACAACACTCACATGCACTTTATCGTAATTTTTATATTGTGACCGTCATCAAAACACTTAAACCCGTCCCTTGTTCCTGGGCGCTGCGGCGACGCCGAGCTCCGAGCGGGGATGTAACGGACGCCACGCGATATTTTCATGTACCCACGTAACGTCAGACTTTCTAGTTCTAGAAATACTACACTGCTCCAACTTGACCTAACTGCCTCGTTGGTCGAGTAGTTGCAAGCGCGACTACCGATCAGGAGGTGCTGGGTTCAAATCCCGGGATGGATACTATTAGATTTTACTAATTTAAAATTTCTAGCAGTGATTCGGAGTCTGGATGTGTGTCCGGTGTACGGCAATAGGCTCACCACCTATTCCATGGAACTTAAAGGTAACTGATAAAACGTGGGAGTACACAACACTCCTCTGCCTACCCCTTCGGGAATTACAGGCGTAATGGCGTTTTACAATGGTCCAAAGAAAGCGTTAGTCCAATGGTCGCAATCTTCCCCTATAGGTACATGTTAGCACAAAATTATACACCTAGATATTAGTTTATTCCGAGACAAAGAACAAAGGATTGTGCTCATCACACAAATATTTGTCCTAGGTGGGAATCGGATCCTCCACTTAAGTTTCAACTTTCAAGTTCACTAACTACTGAACCAATGGGTTAGTCAAAATGACAATAGAAAAAACAAAAACCAAAAAAATCGTCGGGGTACATAGCTCATAGCAATCTCTAATTTCTGCCCAGTCCTATTGCAAGTAGGCATGACAACTTATCTGTACGTAACACACAATCACACATTGTCGCCAGTGTAACACACGCACGCAGTGGAAACAATTTTGATAATCATTCTCCGGGCGAGCGGGTGATAAAAATCTGACGATAACATGATATGTTGCATTATTTAAATATACTTAAGCCATGTTCTTGAACAGATAAAAACGAGACAACTTTGATTGTCAGACTGTTTTTAACGATTAGGAATTTGTACAAAGAATATCTTTGATATTGGAACAGCGTAGCGTTCAGGAAATCGTCGTTCCGATTATCTGTGAAACTATTTTTAATATATATGTATATTTGAATGTTCAACGTGTTTGCTTACATACACACATACATATCTTCACGCCAAGTCCCTTACGGGGTAGTTGAAGGATACGGATTGGAAATATCGTGCTCTTTTAAATTTTTTCAGAATTGTCATTTACCATCTCTAATACGTAATGTTACATAATCCGCTAATCATTTATTATCTGCATGTAGCGTATCTCGTAGGTAAATATAAAATATCAATTTAGGTGTCATTGTGGAAGCTTGCTGTGTCTACAGATGACCACACTAATCTGCTATGTACATACCTACTGGGTCTATGATGAGGCAAATATTCGTATGAGAAACAAAACGGTCATACTCAAAGGCCCTTCCACTATTTATGAATATCCCTTATTTATTATCCTATTATTATCCCCTTATCCCTTAACGGCACAGCCAAGATTTGCTTTGAAAATTCACTTCAAAAATTGTGTATTTCAAGTCAGCTATCGATTTCAGTCAGTACTCAACACCACATACCTACATTTTATTTTACAAATACAAAAATAACATTGTAACATACCGCCTACAAAATTTCTACATTCGTTCCAACTTTAACCAAAACCCACCCCCTACCCCTTGCCGGTCAAATCGCGTGTCATTACTAAAACAAACAAGATAACATTCAACATGAGGATTAGTTAAATCGTAGGAGAGTCGCGTGTACCTCGCCTCGAACGGCCCGCTATGATTGTATTCGTGAAATAATAGAGTTGAAAAATATATTCCAATTACTCGTGAGCAGTGATAGCCTAGTGGTTTCAAATTCGACCTCTCACTCCGGGAGACCGGGTTCAAATCCTAGCCGCGCACCTTTTAAAAAAATGTGCGTTTTAAGTTTAAATATCACTTGCTAACGGTGAAGGAAAACATCGTGAGGAAATCTGCATGCCTTAGAATTAAAAAAAAAAAATGTTTCTAAGGTGTGTGAAGTCCGCCAACCCGCACTTGGCCAGCGTGGAGGACTACGGCCT
>DWJK01003629.1:0-12899 GCA_018248815.1 Croniades pieria auraria
GGCCAGCGTGGCGGACTACGGCCTTAACCCTCTCAATATGAGAAGAGACCCATATTCCAACAGTGGAATGTTAATGGTATGTAAGTCGATTATTATTATTTTATTATTAAACAATTATGATCCAAATCAATGTTCGTAGTATCCTCAGGTACCCCATGTCAATACAAAACACGCAAAGCTTACATAAGAACTAAAGGAACACGACATAAGCTCTCATTTCAAGGGACACATACAATTTCATACAACGCCACACACGAAAGCTCTTTTCAATAGAACCAGCTTAGTTATCAGTTTGACATTGTAATGTGTGTCTTATGTCTTTGATATAACGATTATATGAATGTCAAGCTAAATTGGCAAGCACGGTTGGTCCAGAAAATGGGGTAAAATGATGTGCCTTTATGTTAATTCCTTCGGGCAAATATAACACGAATTAATGTACTTGGAATGAAGAATATAAACGAGATATTATATTTCTCTAATATAAAAGTAATTATGGCATCCCTTTAATAGATAAAGAGTAATTAAAGTAAGTTAATATTTGATGCTACGAGGAAATTATGGAGATTAGAGCAGAAACGGCAAAAATGTATACGATAATTTTGTTTATCATCCCTGAAATACAACATGGAACCTACTATAGGTTTCTGTTAAAATAAAACACGATTAATTTTAAAACGGTACGGTAAAAAATTATCGCTAACAGAAAACAAGTGAATTATACTAAAAAGTTTATAAACAAATCAGTATATTACAAAAAATGGCAGTTAGTTAAAGTATTTTTACTATAGTTGGTTATGCAATTTTATAACGCTTTAACGTTTTTGAAATACTTTCGTATATAAAAAACGTTTTCTGTCGACCCGAGAGTTACGTTTGCGAGGGAATGGCAATACTTTTTTTATAAAACTAAAAATAATTCCCCGCTGAAAGATTTACTTCTGGCCTAACTTCGAATTTACAAAAACAAAAATTTTAATTTTATCAAAGCACTGTTAACGCTGGGAAATAGTCTTCATTACTTATTTGGATTTAGAACGATGTTTTTTCATTGTTTTAATAATTAAATTAACTTTTCTTGTAGAGTGCAGTGCTTACTTTTAAAACGTTTTTGGCACCGGATCACAATTTCGTGTGGTTGCACCGCAATTTCGTGAGGTATTGGTACGATGAATTTGCTCGAAACCAGATTCCTCTGCAAGCGCAATTGCCGATCAGAAGGTCTTGGACTTGATTCCCGGGTCGAGCAAAATCTTATTGGGTCTCCATACCTTGAATTTGACAGTAGCACCACGAAGGCGGTAATTATGCCAGGTGTATGACAATAGACTACCTCTTTATTCCATGTTGGGATGTGAACGATACTAGTTAAACCTGGAAGTGCCCTACACTCCTCTGCCTACATGATATTACGTTATGATAGGTCTCGGTGATGAGGTCCGTGAAGTTCATCCGTCAACTGCCTTCACAGAGAGAAACATGATTGATTTTGTAGCACTAATTGAAGAAATCCAGCAAATACGTATGTAGAAATTCGAAGGTGTGTGAACTTTGGAATACAAAAAAAATAATTCTACAAAAGAAAGCCGAAAATCTAACAAATTTACGGCCAGACAAAATCAGGCACGTCTTATAAGTGCAAAAAGTACCATAAATAAAAAGACGTTCAAATGATGTTCATGATATGAATTCAGAAAAGAAACAGCAGTGCTGTAAAGAACACTCGGAGGTTATAGCAGAGCAAAAACTTGCGATAGGTGAAAAGTGCTGAAAAACAATTACTGCCTGCTTTTTTCCCAATGTAATATATATTTTTTTATTATTGTTTCACAATAGAAATAAACGACAGTAAATACTGAGGGATAAAGTAGATACAAAAATGTATTTGTCCACAACCCTTTAAGGATTTTGTCAATAATAACGCGTGCATCTTCTTGCATTTCTATAATATTCTTCCTCCCACTACTAAAATAATAAAATCCAATTTTGAAAAACTGTGGCGGAAAGAATATTATTAGAAGCGTCAGGAAGACCAGAGTTGTCGTTCAACCAATTAGTTTAATACCTCATTTAAGGACTATTTGTTTGAAAACATTTTTGAACGGATGATAAATTGAGAATATTTTGAAAAACAAAAATTACACTACTTATATAATAAGTCATATCATTTAGTAGATACTATTGATTTTAAATTGAATTGTAATCAAATAAGTAACTTAGTCAAGTACCTAAAATGTGAAAGACAGTAGACGCAAACCAGACGTCAAAGGGTTTGTAAAGACAAGTCGGGATGCAGCGCGGATATATATCAACGATGCGCTGACAAGCTGGCAGACTGCGGAGATTAAACCAGTCTCATGCATAATCAAAGTATATACAGGAAAGCCAGGAAATTCAAAACGGTTAGCGGAAATACGTTTCTTAATAGTACTTTTGCGAATTTAAATTATAAAACGCTGAGAGGTAAGGATTTCGGATGTTTTCAATGTTTGATATTTAGAGGGTTCGTTTTCAATTTTTTTTTTAAATATAAGTGCAAATACAATTTTGATATTTTTAACACATTATCCTATCAAAGTTAGACAGACAAAAATACATGGCATAGGATTTTTTACATACAATTTTTTTTTATGAAAGCCTGACATGTAAAGAGCCACAGCGTATGTGAGAGCATTTTACTAATAGGGTTACCGCACATTGTGAGTGAAGTTACGGGAAGGAAAAATTTCAATTTTAACGGATAATTAAGACATTACATTATAAGTATTGATAGAACTTATCTTACAAACAAAGTAATTACGACACGAGATAACGATGTGAGTAATGAATTACCAATTTACTTTAGTAACTTACAAATACACTTACTTTAGTTACTTTTGTAAATAGGTACAACGAACGTTTTCAAGGTTTACTTAAAATATCATTAATGTCCGCCATCAATCAATATCCAAAAATAGCATTTGTAATGACCCATGTGTTATTATTATTACATGCCAATATATATGGGAATCGTATAAACGAAAATTAAAACAAACTTTATTGATAAGTATCAATATTAATATTTAATGATAAGATGATTAAAAATGTACCGGCTTAACTCACGTACGTTTTTCGGGATTGCCCTATTAGTTTCGGACCTGTACGAGGTCCTTCCTCACGAACTCCCGTCGCTTTAATGATAAGTGAACGAACTGGCGCAAAATATACACATATTCCCAAACAATTGCTCACAAAAATTACGACAACGTCAGGTACAGAAAAACGTTCCTCGTCGCTACCTAACCTGACTTATAGTTTTAGAAGTTTCGCGCCAATATTACGATGGACGCTTCGCAGAATACGCAACTATTTAATGAATATTTAACAAGAAACAGAGTGCGAATAATAATTAATTTTCCGCTACAGCGAATTTCCACTGGAAACTCCAAACAAGATACCGGATCTTGCAATTTCTCTTCTAACTTATTACAGAACCAACATTGTTTCGGTTTGAAACTAATGTATCCTGACATGTGAAACTCGGCGAACTAACACTAAGAATAGTGATATACGATCATAATAATACGTATTATCACAGTCAAAATTACTTTTATCCCTGTTATAATATTCCCATTTATTAATACGTTGTCCCATCTATTTTCTCTAACATCAGGAAGGAACCAAACTGTCATAGTAAGGCGACGGTTTTCGACGTTTAAATTTGTATTCTATGTTTGAACCACAGTAATTCGAAATTCGAATTAGAACATCAGAAACAGTGTCGTTGAGTGTGTTGCCAGTTAGAAATAGACGATTGATGCGTTAAAGAACAAATATTTTACAAATTTGAGTACATTTTATTACAATCATCACATACTTAATAAATCAAAGTCAATTTCATTTCATTTATCTTAAACAAATCACTTTTAAGAACATGTCATTACAGAAAACCTGTTTAGCGCCGTGAAAAAATGGTTTGTTTGACATTTGTTGTATTACAGAAATATAAAAAACTTCTGTAACATAAAATTAAACAAAAGTAATGAAGAAAGTAAATTTAAAAAAATTTCAATTAATGAAATCATTATCGACATAAAATCAAAACAACCGTCATCATCATCAGCCTGCCTAAATCCACTACTGAACATTAAGTATTGTACTAATTTGTATGAGGACACTAAACTTGACGCCTTCATAATCAGTCTATCAGTCCACTGCTGGATTTTATTAACTTATCTCAAGACGCGCCACGGAGCCCACACTTCGACTCTACATTTCTATAAATGTTCCTAAATTTTTTTAATGAAAAATCGACAATTAGCTACGATAGAATACTTTTGTTTAGAATAGTTTATCTTTGTTTAGCATTTATTTTTATCTCTTCCACCACTCTTCACTTTAAAGACGGTGATCTACTTATGAATAAATCCGTCGCGATGTCGGAAAATCTGCTGTGTGCAAACCATTGAAAAATACTTATAATAACTCTACGGTGTTCATCCAATAATTCGGCCTAATATGCCGACGTGTATTAAATTTATACATAACATAACATTACGCCTGTATTTATTCGAAGGAATACTCAGAGAAGTGTAATGCAGTGTAGTATATTAAAATATGAAATTTAAAATTCAATCGCTTAATACATTGTTTTACCAACGAATAAAATACAAATATATAAGTCGGCGGGTGAACAATCGGAGTTCGAACCAGAAACATCATTTATTGAACGGCTCGCCAATGGATCGCCATGTTAGCTATTGTATGCGTTCCAACGTTTGTTTGAGGTTGTTATTTATCAAGAAAATAAAAAATAACAAGGAAGCTTTATTCTTTGCACGCTAGAATACAAACGATTTATTCCATAGATTTTTATTTCTTATGTTATATTTATAGAAAGAGATATCTATAATGAGATTATGATGTTTAAAATTATATATTTATTGTAATAATAATGAAATTTTGGAAAAACTTACATGCGGCCATTTATTCAGATTATAATCAATTACTAGTTTTAAGGACACAAAAATACTTGTTCTGGTTTAAAATCGAATCTACAATCGCCAGTTCGGCAGTCATAGTCACTAAATACTAATCCTGTTAGACCAGTACTGGACCAGTATCAGGACCGTTAAACTCAGATATCGTGTCTTAATCCTTAATTGGTTTTGAGCTCTAAATATTACAAAAAGCAAAAAATTAAACACTAATTGCCTTTTTTAGTAGTTTAATGTATTGTAATGTATTTTATATTCCCTGTAAAAGTAATGGGCGCGTTACAAAAAAATTAAATCAAAATACATTCTGTTCACTCCACACAAGTATAGTCAGAGACTGAAGTAAATTATTTTATCAGGTTATTATCCTATGCACTAAGTATGCTGTTGAAAAGAGAATTTGCCTGCCAAAAATGTACTTCCATAAATAAAACGATAAAAGAAATGTAGCATGGGACGCCCTCCAGCTAGGTGGAGTGACGATATACGCAAAGTGGCTGGCAGTGGTTGGATGCGACGAGCTGAAGAAGATCGAGCTCAGTGGAGTGCCATTGAAGAGACCTATCTCCAGCAGTGGACGGGAGCAGGCTGATGATGATGAAAAGAAATGTTCTATTTTGCTCGGTTCTTAGATTTATAGTAACTGTCTTTTTTCAGTTATTACTCTTTTATACATAACAGTTCTACTAAAAATATATCATTTAACCTTCAAATATAACCTTGTATGAAACGGTTAGGCACAGGGTCGGGGGATGTATTAATATTATTACGAAAAGCTGCAAACAAAAGCTGGATGCGGCAAGTCGAGGACAGGGCGCAATGGCGATTTATATACAGTTGAAAGATATCACTGATGTGTCATCTTTATATAGAAATACATTATATAGTTTGATAAAAATATATAAGTCAAAGCCCGTCAATTTTGACGTTCACTGAAATCACCTTCACTGAGAATCAAAAAGAAAATCTTATAGAGAAAACGAAACACGTATGTACATTGGAAACTAAATTTTGTTTAATACACTGCGCGCCGGTGTACAGTCAAACACACAATTCGTATGCGGGGTGCGCGCTGCGATGATTTAAAAAACGTGACGCCGAAATGCAAAGGGGGAATAGTTACTTTATCAACTTGGAATGGGTCGCTGCATACTAGCGGTTTTAAATCTACATTTAAATAATAACATTTTCAACGCAACCGTACTTATACCACACTAAAACTGACATTCTGTATAATTTATTTTGTTAGCTATATGTAATGTTCCAATAGATTTATGCTTCCAATTTGTTATATTAATATACTTGTAGCAACACATAGTTACAATAAATTTTGTTCTCTACTCCCTGTAATGCCGTTCTAAGTAATTTATTTTCTATGTTATCTATGACCACAATAAATAAAAAAAATAAATTCTATTGTACTGTATTAAAAATATTATATACCTATGCGTTCAATACATTCTTGTATATGATAAAGAATATTACTTTTCATGTCATTTTGAATACAACACTTTTTCATTTCACTGTTGAGCATAATCCCTACGCCACTGTCTTAGGCTTGGTTAATGTTTAAACTGGATGTCTGCAGGTTTTAAAAAGCCTTTAAGGCTTTCGACAAAGTTCAAAAATTGTTACTTTACCATAGAAACCTGGACCGGTTGCTTCATATCCCGAAACAATTAAACACTCGTGAAAATTTGCCACTAGTAGTTAGCTATTCAACCGCTGACCGTGACCAACATTGCTTTGCTTAACAGTTCGCTTGCAATCTGTAACTACATGCGTCCCACGTACAGTTCATAACCTGTTACATCGTCAACTACTATTACTAAGTAAATAAGTATACGTCGGCGTCCATCTTTCCCGACTCTTATAACCTGAAATTATTAAAAACAACAATGAATAGGAACTTTCTAAGCGAGCGTGCTACATCCTAGGCTGCATCTCGCCTTCCATCAGGTGGAATTGCAGTCAACCGCGAACTTATTTCTACATTAAAAAAATATAAACCATCTGTTGTTAGTTTTAGATCTTACTGTATTTTTGAAATTAAAGTTCTTTATCGACGTATGAGAGAAATTTTATAGCAAATGCGTCACGATTTTCGGTTACGCGCCATATTGTTTTTTGTTTACCATTTATTCCGCTAAATGTCTCTACTTGTACTTTATTTCGTCTAGAAACAACAAATTTTCAGGTTACATATATCAGATCAGATAAAACAGTATCTATTTACATATATTTGAATTAAATGGTAAACTAAGATTCTCCAAGCTGTACCAATACTACTGAGAACCAATTTAGAACACCTCGAGTCTCAATGCGATTCTATGGAAAATTCATATTAGTTAGCTTCCAACTATGTTACATCAGTTCATCGCTCTGCCAGTATATTAAACTAGGCATTGTATGGTAAGACAAATAACCACCAGCCTCAGGTATATTTACACAGTGAAGTCGGTTCCTAGCACACACAGAACTCCGTTAAGCAATAAATAGAACGTGGTACAAAGTACATCACAATCGCTCGTGTGTACCGGCCTGTACGCTATATTTCAGTCGACACAGATTGAGGTTCGCAGAGGAAGTAGGTGGTTTTGTTGCTATGTTGTGGTGGAAACAGATTAACGATGCCTAGTCGACGTATTTTCTTCGTAACTGTTTTTATATCCGTAGATGTTGAACCAATGGGCTTCAACATAATTTAAATTAATTCACGTATTTTCGTGAACATATGTATATGCCCAACATAGTTATCGAACCTAGATACCTAGTATTTTATTAATAAGCAATGTATGATAGAAGAGAGCAGATTGTCTATTTTGTTTGAAACAGATGTATATTGACAATTGATTATGTCACGAAGCGAACGCTCCTCGCCGAAATGCCTATATACTTGCAATAGAATCCCGAATCGATATGGAAAGAATCGATAAAACCAATACGATAATTGTTAAATTTTATATAAATAACGAATCGCAATAAATATTATACATAATTTACTGTAGAGTTAACAAGTACATAATGCCGTTAAGCTTTCAGTTTGCTCTTCGTTTCATTAGTATTGTAAAGGTAAATTACTTAAAAGTTTAATTTTTGTTTAACAATACGATTTACAGACTATTAAGTAAGAACTATTATTATTAATCATTAATTATTAAGCAAATTGGGTGGCAGTGGTTGGATGCGAAGAGCAGAAGATCGAGCTCAGTGGCGTGCCATTGGAGAGGCCTATGACCAGCAGTGGACGGGAGTAGGCTGATGATGATGATGATACATAAGAACATGGTAATCGATTCGTTGTTAATAACATATAGTAATCAATAACCAATAGTTTACTAATGATATGTTATTGTTTTCAATACAATTATAATAAGAACGTATTAAAAAAAACTAAGGCCGTAAACAAAATATAAAAAAAAAACTAAGGCCGTAAACAGAATATAAAAACAAGGTTACATTAGAAATATTTTTTGAATGTATCTAGGATTTACGGATCTAATAAGGTAGTAACAGAAATAATTGAATTTTTGATCTCTTCAGTTAATTAATAGTAATAATATTATACATTTAGATAATTCACAACAATGATTTTATACATAATCAAGTCTTTCATATTTACTGGTTATTATTTATAATTAAATATATAGTTAAAGTAAATAGAAATTAAAACTGTATAATGTAATAATATTAATATTTGTACAACAAAATTTTTAAAGCGATATGAAGCATGACATCACTGGCCATAAACTTAGCTAGAAGAAATTCATTTTTGCAACAACAAACTTAACGAAAACAAAATACAGTAGTATACAGAATTGTCACATAAAATAAAATTCACATTAGAGTAAATCTCACTGAAAATCTGTCACCATACGTAACAAAATCGTACCTCAAAGCGAAATCGCAAACATTTTGGACTTTTAATTTACTCAGTTAAAATACACTTTATATGAAATGTACTATTTGTATACTGCCATAGATTAAATATAATATATAATTAAGCGGAGCGTATAATTCTGTCTTTAGAACACACAAAATCCTCGCTTTACTAAATACGTTTTCATTTTGTGAAGCCATTTTCGCAATTGCTCAGTGTCACTCCACTACGGAATAGATATTAACATGAATTCGCCGTAGCATCATGGAAAGGAACAAAAATTAATTCATCCATTGTAAACGATATAACTCAACTCAACTTTTTTTGTATTTACCAGGCTTATTATATTATAATTAATCATTAAAGGTTCAAAGGGTTTATAGAGCAGACAAGATAATATCAAGCTTCGCGTCGCGTTCGATTACAATTTTTAATACAAAGCAATAAAGTTGCGATTTTCCTTTTTATATAAGAAAATTTGCTTCGGATCTTTACGGGTGAGCTTTGAAGCGCGAAAAGAAAATACAGCGTCTCGTTTTACGCTTTCGGAATTCATCGTTAAAGGATCTAAGACTGAACGCTCCGTTGCTTTGTAAATGTTCGTTGTTTATGAAACGCCCTTGGCGGTGACGAAGGATTTAGGTACGTACCAGTTATAAAATGATATATGTACATTAATATCTTGATTATCTTCTGATATGCGGTTATTCTTGAAAGGTTATGTCTTACCGATTCTTAGAAGCAATGCTTTTAATTAAGTCAGAATTGATTTCATCATCATCATCACCTCAATCCACTGCTGGACAGAAGTATCCTCTAATTAGCGTCATCGCGCTTTGTCCTCGGCTTGACGCATATACGATCTGCCTACAGCCTTTCGCTGAACTGACATATTAATTTTATTTCATTAGTATCATAACTGACTTTTTAATTCCGCGACCAATGGCCAATAAGCGAGAACTGTGGTTTTGATATTTTAATCTTATTTGATTTTAAATATTAAGTCATAATAAATCCCCGAAGAGCATTGTTAGTTCAGTGTTGCTAATCACAGCCTTATAGCCCAGAATATGGGGTTCGAATCTTGAATTGTGCTTCTAACCTAATTTAATTTTCCTTAACATTAAGTATAAACGGCTACAATGGTAATTAAAAATAACGTGAAAAAATTTGGGGGCAAGTTCTTTCACGCAATTTTTAACGTTCAACGGTAGGCTATAAATAAATTAAGTCACCTATATAATAAATAAGTCACCTATAATATTATTAAACACACTGCAGATAATTTATAATATATAATTAGTTACAGAAATACGTAACATCGTAACATCAAGCCTATAATCCCCGAAGGGGTAGGCAGAGGAGTGTAAGACACTCCCACGTTACACCAGTTACGTTTACGTCCCATGGAATAGATGTTGAGCCTATTGCCATACACCGGCACAGATTTTAAATTAAAAAAATCCAATAGTACTCGACCCGGGACTTGAACCCAAGACCTCCCGATCGGCAGTCGTGCTTGCAACCACTCGACTAATGTGGTATATAAGACGCATACGTCAAATCATGGGATGGTAGACTTCACACACCATAGATTTTTTTTAAATCAATTCTAAGGTGTCCAGATTTCCTCACGATGGTTTCCTTTACCCTTAGCATCTGATATTTAAACTTAAAACTCACTTTTCGTAAAGAGGTGCGCGCCATAGATTGGAACCCAGCACCCCCGAAGTGAGAGACTGAATTCTCAACCACTGGGCTATCACTGCTTCGAGGATTTATATGAGTTGTAAATATTTTAAGGCTCATTAAACCTGCTAATGCAGCTTAAACAAAGGTTTTACATTAGGTACTGCTAATAAAAGTTTGACAATAGTATTACTACAACAATGCATATATTTCTACTGCGCTAGTATGAATTACTTTTTTTGTTGACATTATATAGAGAGGACTATAGGAATAGGACGCAACGCAGTATTAGGACACCAGGCACTCGTTTTTTCACCGTCAGAAGTACAAAAATAAATGTAAAAGATTTTTCTGCTTCGTTTTCAAATTTTTTTCTTCTTTACTTATAAACAGTTGAGCACAATCTTCTGGAGAGGTCTAGTATAGTATCAGAATGTCAATATTTTGTAGAAATATATCCTATTTTTTGTAGAAATTATTATATATACAATTTATTTGCTAGACTGTACTATATTATTAACGCTAAATTCGCCAATCTTTGTATCGGGGATATAGCTCAGGGGCAGAGCAATCGACTGCAGATCGATAGGTCCCCGGTTCAAATCCGGGTGTCCCCTTGTTTTTTTTACGGTTCTTTTGTATTTACCAATTAAATAAACATATTTTCTTTAGTTAATAAATTACTAACAACTTTATTCAATGTTATTATAAAAATATAATATTTGGTAACCATTTCAAAAGACTGCCTAGTAGATATTTTAATACAGCCATTATTGAATAAAAAAAATACGCAGCTAGATTTTTGGAGAATAATTTTCAAAACTAGTAATTGTTTTACCAATTTTACAGTTGTTGCAGTAATTATGTAACCAATTTTAGCGGAGTATTTAAATTTTGCAGTATAAAGAAAAACGACGCATTATGCGACGCGGGAAAAAGCTACTTGAATGTTAAAAGTCCAAAATCCGATAATCTTGAGTGGTAAATACATATATTACAGTTTTGTTTTATTTCACAAAATACTGGACAATTCAATTGTTTTATTAATAAAGTTTAAGCAATAACAAGTAAGTTCCACAAACAAACTGCCTCAATCCATTTGATAAAATTCTGGAACGACTCCTGGGCCATAAGTAGCAGCGATTGCCAATATGTCCCGCGCCGTACGCCATGCTTGGGGACACCTAAGGTTATGTTGAAAATTTCGGGATAAAACTGTGATAGAAGATACTCTAAATACCTCTCAGATCAGTCTATTAAATACGTAAGTGGGGTATTTGTCCTGTCGTCGGTTAGCCCTGCTTACCTCCTTGGTCGAGTGGTTGCAAGCGCGACTGCCGATCGAGAGGTCTTGGGTTCAAATCCCGGGTCGGATGCTATTGGACTTTTCTGATTTAGAATATCTAATAGTGACTCAGTCTGAAATTGTGCCCGGTGCATGACAATAGGGTCACCACCTATTCCATAGGCCTTAAACGTAACTGGTGAAACGTGGGAGCGTACTACACTTCTCTGCCTATTCCTTCGGGGATTATAGGCGTGATGTTATGTTTTTGATGTTATGTCAGTGAGCCTGTCTTTTTAGCCGGAACCATATATTCGATTCCTGTCCAGGACAAATATTTGTTTGACGATCAAGTAATAGTTTAGTATCCCGCAGGGGACCTCCCCTGAGGGGTACACACAGGGTATACACCTGTATGTCTTGAGGAGGTAAAATGAGAATGTATGAGGGGGCGATAGGCTGATGATATGATGTGTCAGTTACATTATTATTTACTGTATTACAAGAAATATTATTATCTACCAGTACATATTACATCATATATTTCTTGTGAACATGTGATAACGAGCTGCTGATAACCAATGTAAATTAAATATACATAATGCAATAAAAATAAAATAAAATACCAGAACAAAAAGCAAAAAAATACCAGTAATGTTGATAATTTTTCAATATTTTGTTACCACCATTTATTTTTAAGATTTTCATAGAATCCTTTGTAATGCTCTTGAAGACCGTGGGATATTACAAGATGAGAAACATTATGTTATTAAAAAAGCACATATCATCTAAGATGGTAACAGTTAAGCCTTTTATCAGGACGGTCAATGACTGAAATGAAAACTTCCTGAGAAATACGAAATACCTGGCCACTCTAGCCGTAACGCCGGATGAATGGGGTTGCCAGCGCAAAGTATCTCCCATCTTGAAACTCCAGACGCCATCTTGCAGATAAAATACGTGTAAAACACGTACGTACCTAGATTTAGGATCTGATCTCACAGATTTATCTAGAACAAACAGGTGCAGTTTGTTTTAAAGAAATTGTAGTATATTTTGTACAGTTACC
>DWJK01003630.1:0-12898 GCA_018248815.1 Croniades pieria auraria
CACACACACACACACACACACACACATATATATATATATATATATATATATATATATGTATGTATATATATATATATATATCTATATTCTACTCGTATGTCCTTTGACATAATTACAAACAAAATAATTTAAAATCTTCAATGTTTTTTAGGGGAATTCACAGTAAGCTTTGAGTTATACCGTTTTTGGAATAGCCTAAATCGAGAAAGAAAATAAAGAAACATCTCTTCTGAAGAAATTGTCCTGCCAGCTTGCGCAATGATTATTTACGTCAATCTATGACTTTTTGTCTGTTTTAAACGATCTATCTACAAAGCTGGGCACTTTTTTATTTGTTTATATAACTATTGCAAGTGTATTGATTTATCATCACCATCATCATCGGTCTATTTCAGTCCACTGCTGGACATAGGACTCTCCCAATGAGCGCCGTTGCGCCCTGTTCTCGGCTTGTCGCATCCGGCGTCTGCCTGCAGCCTTTCGTTGTTATATATGGTAATATAATGCCAATTGTAAATATATAGCTCCGCCGTCCATAGCTCCGCTTGCAGTGGCACGAGAGCCCGCCAACCCAATTAAGCGTCAAAATTTCGTAAGCCCGAAAGTTGCTTGCGCGGTCACTTTTATATATTGCACTTTCGAGGCTGGCATGCACTCGATATCCTCCGTTATCGATCTATTGTTACTTGTTTCTATATGTATGTATCACACTTTCGAGGTTGCATGAATGAATTGGATGTCCTCAACTGTTCATTATTTAATACACTTCTTATGATACATTTTATGAGGCTTTCTTTGTCTATTCTCTCATTAAGAAACTTGTAGATTTCATGCATTTTTACATATGTGTAGGTTTAAGGTGTTAGTGCACGTTATTGTAGCCTAAGTGGGTTAGTATTTACGGTTAGTCAGTTTTTTATTTTCTTTTTTTCTTTTGAATATTTTAGTTGGTACGATCAGCTGTCGGCTTGATGAAGAAGAAGAAAACCTGTCCACTGTTTCACGGAGGTATTCTGATTGTAGCTTTGTAAGGCTTGCGATATTTATCAAGTTAGGCTAACATAGTACGAGAACTCGACTTGGTATACGATATCTAGAGTTAGGAGCGCTCACCGTGTAAAGTTCTGGCTTAAACACATTGGGTAGATTGAATTTTTTTGTTGACAGAATGAGGAGCCGCATACAAATAAATCAAGTTATCGCTGGAACGAGAAAACTTAAAGGTACTTTGAATTAATATAAATTCCGTAAATATGTGACATAATTCCTCTTTTGTACATAAAAATAAAATAAAAAACTTATTATTATTATTATTTTATTATTATATTACTATTAGGCATATATCTTTTAAAATTTTAACAAATAGACCGTTTGCGCGATGAGTCATTTTAGCAACAGTACTGCGCTATGCGTTGCGCGTGATTAAAACATCCGCTGACTTCAGTCAGATTTCATGAGCTATGAGCGAAGCAAAAATGAGCTCATGGTCAACGTGAGCCATAATCGGTCGTGTGTACACATATGACCCAGTACGAAATGCCGCACATACTTTTTTGAAAAATGAAGTAAAAAGCTGTAGCCTAAAAAAATGTGGAAATCGCTAAAGCAGAATACTAGGGTAAGCTATCCTTATAATCAGGTGAACATTTAGTCCTTACAGTGTCGAAATAAGCTCCATCTCTAATAAATCTATTTTCAGAATAACGTATGCACTGCTTCAAGTTTTTTTACTCACGCAACTGTCGAGTCTCGTCGTCATTCCTTATCTTATCCGCAATAAAAACCGCAATTTGCATATGAGATTTAGTTGACACGGTTACAGGACATTTTATTTTACGTTTTAGTGACAGATAGCTATCTATTTGACTAGCATGTATTTTTTTTCCTCAAATTTGAAAATGATTCACTTCCGAGTAAATTACATTCAACTGATATGCTAGTCATTGATAACGTGGTAAATAGTAAATTAACCAATCAATTATAATCTGGGCTTTGGTTTCATAGCCTGTATCGTGATGGTTAATGATATTAAAGTATAACAAATGCTACTGGAAAATTATTCACGAACTGTTGATATCATTTATTCAATAATAACGCAATAATTATTGCAGTACTTAACGTACAAATTGAACTGCGAACATTTCCAATCGTAGATTTTATTGTTATTAAACATGGATAAAATTTTACTTCCCCCATGTAGCTGCGGCAGTATATTTTTTACTGCCCAACAAGTTTCCGTCGGTCTCTTTATTGGGTGTCAATTGGCGACCACGACGCTATTTCAGTTGTCAACTAGTTGTTCGACAGTTACATTGATATGAGCGCGTCGTAAAACCGACGAGACCATACACAGATTTAATACGAGTAGAAAAGGAACTTATTCGCATCGTATACATCGGTGGAACAAAACAACAAAGATATAACATACAAAATATTTTCGGCTTAGAACTTTTTAAGATGTAAGAGATCTTATAAAAACGTAAAAAAATGACTCGTAGTGATATTTTTAATTGTTTTGTCATATGTCCGTATACTTCAAAATGTATGCAACATATTTTTCATTCCCGACAACCCTAATTACTTACGATATACCCGTTCTGATAGTCTTACCAAAATGTAGATAAAAATAAATAATTCCATCGTAACACGAATTAAAATTCAGTGCATTCAGTGCCAGGGAGCTGGTTACGATTGTTGCCAGTAGACGTATCCCGGAGTGGTGACCATGTAAACATAACATAGGACGCTATCCAGCTAGGTAGAATGACGACATAAGCAAATGCCTGGTAGTTGCTGGAAACGAAGTTTTCAAATTTGAGCTCAGTGGTGTTCCATCGGAGAGGTCTACGCCTCGCTGTGGACACCAGCTGTAACTGGTATTGGTGGCTGTGGCCAATGTGTGAATGTGTTCAGGGGTAGCGACAGTAACTTATTAATATACCAACTTTAATTTCCTTTACAAAAACATATCGTTTCTATTATTATTAATAAGGCCATGTTCCTATTATCTGAGAAGACGGTGTTTCATTGTTCTACGCGATTTTCTGAGTGTACTCCCTTCACGGCAATGTTCGATGAGTGCAGCAAAAGAAGCGATTAATTCTCAAGAATACCTCGGAACAGATATGATGAAGTTGGTCCTCCTTACGATTTCTTATGAAATGTATGAAATGTAACCTAATCCAAAACATACCAAAAGCCACTTTACATCTATAGGAGAATAATACTCTGAACGTCCGAACAGATTCAGTTCACGATCGATTGCAACATTCTAAGCGCACTTTCGCATCGTACGTATTACTGCTAATTAAACAGAAATTAAAGACGTTTATCTCACGAGACGAGTGAAACTAATTAATTCGCGCGCAATCTGACGATCGCTCTGCTATCAGCGCGATCTGAACGCGGTCGTTCACCGATCTTAATTTATAATGTCGTGTTCAATTTTTTCCACCGCCATCATGTCGTTTGAGTGGAAAATTTATGAGTTCAGATAAAATGTCAAATTTCTGTCCATATAATTTTATGGTTCATTGTATGTAAAGTTTTATCAACGCCGCGTTAGAGTTTCCAATTAGTCGGAAGGGGCTGACGACCTTGTTTGTGGTGCGAGGATAATTCTATTTACATGAGCTATTAGTATGCATTTTTTGGTACATGCATTTCACAGGGTATCTCCGGACTCAGCCAACCGTCGATTCCTGGGGCGACTTTCTACTAATGATAAATATACTTTCGACAGTCGTCACGAACTCGAAGTCGCTAATTTATGGAGATGACTTGAAACTTTTTAATTTAATGAAGAACGAGGATTAAAATCCTTTAAAAAGAGAGACCTACACGATGTTGTCAAGTGTGGGTGACATAATGGATTATAATCTTGATAAAAGTGACCTGATAACATTTTATCGTTGGTGGCGCCGAATCAAGTTCGATTATGTAGTCGATAAACAACTTATTAATTTATTTTTTCAGGTCTTATTCTACACGATACCACGGTCCAAAACTTTTATTCCATGACCATATAAACAGCACACGCTGGCAATAGACTGTCACCATTCCCTTGCATTTTTCCTGTAAAGTGACCTTGCACTTTCTTTGTCAAGGCAAATAATTTGATTATCGGTGCATTAATAAGAACCAAGGCAAAAATTAGGACTTAAATGTGAAATATGGACAAAAATGTGCGCTATAAACTACTTATCGATATTTCATTCAATTCTATCTGAACTCTCTAAGATATATTCAATTTTTACGGTAAGAAACATTCCCCGGCAAAACGTACGCCCGTTTTCTGTCATCAGTTGGGTCGCTCTTTCACAACCTACATTTAAGGTTTCTGCTGTCGGAATAAATGTCTTACGTTGCGCGTTGTTTCATCGACCAAGCTCAATCTCCTATTACGTACCTTCTGGCCACTTTTGACCCTCTCCTGTACCCAACTCTTCCTATTTGCATGTGAACAGAGAGGAATATTGTGTGAATCCTAAGGTTCAATGAAAAATTTTTTAGATTTCCGCCTTGTCCTTTTAAGCTAAATTATTTTATCAAAATGTACATTCCACCATAATTTTTAAAGCTGTGACTTCATTAAAGAACTGTGCCATTTATTATATTTTAAGTGATAATAGACATTAAAAGAACATTATGTGGAGAACCAAACTGTCGTTAGGGGGAACATTTTGATAATTTACGATTTAACAAAAGTTGAATGTACACTGCAAATAACATTAATATAACAAAATTTACTCGAAGAAAATTGTACATTTTTAGCGGTAAGCCAAAAATCGGACAGTTTATGTGCCCTTTAGAGAATTTATCTAATTTCGTAATGCATTGATATGATCCAATATATTATTATTAGTACGCATAAGACAAATGATAAATTAGCAACGATAAGACAGCTTTTTCATCTAGTGGTTTAGCTTGGAACCAAACAGTAGATATATAATCACACACGCCCATCTGATGTAAATTGGGCAGAGGAGATGAACATATAATACTAAATATACACTTACATAGACAACCATAAACCTACGCAGAAGTAGCGCAAAACTCACCTTCCAACATAAATATTATTCCTAGATGGGAATCGAACCCAAAACCCTTGGCATTACGTACATTAATTACGTAATGGTATCGAATTACTTGGCGTACTATATTTTCCAGCGTTCACTTTTATTAGATTCTTAGAAATTTCCATTCAAATAATTCTTTGAACTGTCGCAGACATTCAAATAGCAAGGCGATCTAGGTGTCGTAAATGTAATTGGTTTGTATGTTGTCGGTCATTTAAGTATTTAGTTGAAATACATGTTTATGCATACGTTTAACTTGAGTCTAGACGATAGAGGAAGTGATTTTGTGAGTGTTAGCAATTTGTCAGTCAGTCAGCTGGAACATTGTATTGGCTTTTTATTAATGAACAGTATACTGGCTATGGTCTGCCTCGTTGCTCGTGTGTTGCAGGTGAACTTACTAATCAAGAGGTCCTGGAGTCGATTCTCAGATCGCTGGATTTTTTAAACTTCAAATTCCGAGCAGCTCGGATTCCAGACTCCGTGCCCGGTGTATGGCAATAGGCTCAAGTCCTTTTCCCTTGGCGTAATGTGTAACATAACTGATGAGACCTGGGAATGCTCGCTCATCTGCCTTCTTCTCCGAGATAATACAGACGTGATATTATGTTATGCATTTAAGTGGTACATAGTGTCGACAGCTTAGTGATGATCGTGAATGAAGTACTAATGACAGTTGTGCTTACTCAAAACTTAGTGACTGATACTGGCTAATAGAACTCGCAATTCACGTTTTTGTTTTTAAGCCTATCAAAATTACTTTATCAACCATATGCTCATCATTTCTATGCTTCTGTGCTTGAATTTACTTATGTATATATCCGTTCTGAAGAGGTATCGGGTCTACTTCACCACTGCTCACTGGCGCACGAAATGTTTCTAGGTGTAAGCGGAACAAACACGCCTGGGCCTTAATTTCGTTTAATATAAATGTTGGTTGTCTCGGCTCTTCTGGGGCAAAAAGGTTTATTTCATGAACTGTATTACTCACATAACGTTTAGTCGTATGTGTGCGGCCCCTTATCGATAGTCAGAGAAAGGCGATATCTTACTGAATAGAAATATATTATTTTTGGAATATCCGTTTCAATATATAAAGGATATTATTGTTAGTAAGAACATATACGACGAACCGACAAACGGTGGAGTAGGCGAGTTCTGGAGTGGAGATCGCGGCTCGGCAAACGTAGTGTAGGACGCCCTCCGGCCCGGTGGGAAGACGATCTGCGAAAGGCTGCAGGCAAATGCTGGATGCGACAAGCCGAGGACAGGGCGCGATGGCGCTCATTGGGGGAGGGTATGTCCAGCTGTGGACTGAGATAGGCTGATAATGATGAAGAACATAGTTTGTTTTCCGAATACAAGCCAATTAATTAATGTTGTGTATTATATTATTGTCGTAGCTTTCTCATGTACGTTGTACATATAAAAATATTTATGTCCCTTAACCACTCTTAAGTATTATTATATCGTCACGCCAGGTATCCAGAGAGTATTGAACGATATAAATCCCTATAATCCTGATGTGTTCTGCTACTTCGTTTTGATACTGATATAACGTGAGATGGCCATAGGCAATACCAGTAATGTAGCGACCATAAACAAATATTCATGAACATTAAAACTTTTGCAGTATAATAACAGAGTTCGCAAACTAGATCACTATCTACAGCAAGCTAAAAAGTTATATGGACCATTCCGTCACACCTACGACTGACCTTCGTGAGAAAATAGCGTAGCGACCGCTTGTTGACATACAATTTTAATGCGCATTTGCTGTAATCAGCTGTGCCCCACTGACACACCAAACCTGGCCGCTTTCAGACGTAAATAGTACTTGTAGTGTAGAATATTTCAGGCACAGTAGAGAATACTAACGTATATTAACCAGAGGACCAATTAAACGGCGTCGTATTCGCGTTTCATCGATACAGCTGTTCAAATTTGCAAAATGTCTACTTTTGTTTGCTGCAGATTTTAAATAACGTAAGCATTAACATGTAAGCAATAAGACACATTGTCGTTCAAAAGAATCGACTGGCAAACGACTTATTGATCGTGCGTACTTAGCGACATCGGAGCAGACACCGGCTTGTCCTGATGACATTGGATTAATTGAAAAATGACTTTATGTCTGACCTCCAAACATACTATTCAACAGTCATGAGACACGCGAGTTGACTGTGGGAACATCTTGAAATGCAGGTCTCAGGGGAGCGCCAATAAAACAACCGTCCACGATCGATACAACGTTTATTGAATATAATTCGAAATCAAAAGCAATATTTCAATTGATATATAGCATTATAATAATTAAAATGAACAGATTGCATAATCAAAATTTTTCACAAAAAAAAAACTAGAATGCAATCCCCGGGTAATTGCCATGCATAACTAAAACTCGAATTTAAGCATTGATTAAATATAACCTAAAATCAAGTTTTATGGAGCTAGGCGTACGACAAGTATCGATTGACGGATTGAGATGTAGATACATTATGTACAAATTGTTGAAGTAAACATTTCACAATCAATATTGCACAATAAAAAATTATAATTTTAATAATAATAATAACAAACAACAGGTCAAATTAACAACTCGTTTGACGAAACAATAGTAAATAAAACGATTAAATCATTAAAACTATATTCAGAAGTCATGCATACTCGCGAGTTGGTGATGTAAAAATTAAAAAAAGTCATGCGTTAGAATGTTTAGTAGTTGTTAGTCAATAAAATTCAAAGCACGTATACATTACAAGTAACTTAATTTTAAATGGAAAAACAACACAAATACGTGAACCTTTCGTGCCCTCGTGAGGAAAGAGAAAAGATTCCACATTAATGTATGAAGTCAACGAACTTAGAAGCAGATTATCGCAGTACTTATATATTTCCCTTGCGGCCTCACACGAGACGAGATTGCCGAATTTATCACAAATTCAATGTTCGCTGCTCCACATTACAAATCAATTGTGACCCCATCGAACATAAGAAATTGTAGTAAGGCATTATCACGTAATATAATGATAGATGGTCGTGAGACATAAATATTTACTAGATGCGTTGATAAGTACTCATTGCCAATTTCATGTTGCTCTAGATGTGACATGGGGCGTCGTTTGTGAGAACCATAAAACAATATCATTGTAATGTAAACAGCTTGACGCGATTTTCAAAACGTAGGTTTGGTTATTTTTCACGTGGTTTCTGCGTCTGACGTTCCAGGTTGTATCTGTAACAAACATAACACTTATAGTAAAACCATTAAATTAAACATGATGGATGAAGATGATGATGATGAAGATGATGATGATGATGATAATAAAATTGTGAAAACAGTGTGTGTACATACATTTATGTAATTAAACTTAAACAAAATGATGATTTTACAGAAGGAAAACAAATTAAATATAATATAAGAATTTTGATAAAGATATCAACGCACAATATGCGACAGTATTTAATAATATTTAAGACATTTAAATGACATTCATTACATTTAATGACATTTATGACATGACACTTTCAGTAAACCCCAAGCCGCATTCTACGAATGTTAGCTCGAAACCGCTTTGCAATAGACACCCTTTGCCCGCACAGTGGAGAATAATGACGTGGCAAAGGCTAAAGCCGATTGTACACAATCCATTGTTGTAAGAATCGACAAAAAGTTGTCGAAAGCTGAGAAATCAACGCAGAATGCACTCATGTCATTGAACTGTGTCGAATCTAGTAATAAATTTCAAGAGGGATGAAGAAAGATTAATGCATACGGAATGACTGAGCGGTTTAACGGGTTGTCTGACTGAGAAGAGCTAGATATTCGCGGAGATAAATCATAACCGGTCCATTGCAAGCTGGACTTAAATCTCTACTCAAAAATTGACTGGTACAAAGCTGTCGCATCTATTGGCGTAGTTAAAATTAATACAATTGATAATCATCATGTAGGTAACGTGAAACCACATGTTTCTCGCTTGTACACTCGGTATTAGCACGCGGTTGTACAACTGTCTAATGCCCTTTTTGCTGAATAAACAATGAATGAGGGTACAGCTGAATGACCGATAGTTTCGAAAGCCTTTGGACACAATAGAACTTTGAACTGATCGATTCAGATATTGTTCGAAACGCCTAATTTCGCATACCAACGTTAGTATTGTGATATTTACAACCATATTCTCTAATTGAATGTTCCTCTGCCCATATGTAGATAAAAGTATTTCACTCATACGAAGCCATATCTTAATCTTCTTTACTTTCAAGGTTAACTTGAACAGAATCTCAACATTTCTCTTTTTTTTTAATGCAACTTCTGTCGCGCTATCAACGTCTATACCTCATTTTAAAATAATGGAGTATTAGGGTTGGACTATTTAGTTGCAGTTTATTCAGCTCCACCACAGTAGTAAGAACCGTTTTAGTTTAGTAAGTAAAAACAGCAATCTATGCGTTATATTATTTGAGCGTCCTATTTTAGTTTCGTAGTGTAATAAATATTTACTCTCATAGCCCTATTTTAAAAACATCGTGATTGACGGTTCATATAAAAAAAGATCAATCCAAAAATATTCAGACCCAGAATACTCTAAACTCGTCCTCATAATATGTTTTCCATAATCTGAATCAGACCTAAGACCATTTGAGTAGGGTCCTCGTAATTTTATCATCACATATTGTCAGAAATGTGTATAATCATTTATGATGGCAGTAATGATGATGATAATGAGATTTATTGGGATTATTTCGTTCCATGGGTTATCACGTCGGTTTTTGAACCTGTTCTATCTATTTCCTCCCCTGTCTTTGAAGTTTAATCATACAAAGGAATAGAAATACAAGGAAAGTTATATAGGAGACAGAAAAGTTCCCTACTATTTATTGTGCGCCCAATTATTTATGGCATAGCAACAGAGATAGCTTCGGTTATCACAATAAGTATAGTAGCGTTATCAATCAGAATTTCGTCATGGCCCGGATTTCGCCCACGCCCAGCAGCGTTATCGTCACGATTACCTCGTTTCTTAATCCCGTCGAATCCTACCAATATAATGTGACCCTCAGTCCGACCAATCAGCCAAAGTGCTAAGGTTCTGTACGTTTTGTCGTCTTCGCTACTTTATTGACCGGTCGCACTGCAAACGACGGACTATTTATGTTTTCATTTAAAATAGAAACAGTCAAAAGGTCGGTGTTCACGTCTGCTATGAATATTATTTTTACAAAATTTGGCTGAGAGGAAAACATCTCTTTTCTTTCCATAGGTCGAAGTTTCATAGGTAACGTCATCTCTTTTTCAGTAATCGCTGGCAGTATATACATATACTCATCTACTTTCATCATACACCTCATATCCGGTCGATCACAAAAAAACTTTAGAGTACATTAAGTTAGGTTGTTAACAGGTTTAGGGGTTGCCATCATGGAAAGCCAGATCTCATATTTTTAAAAATTTAGCTGGTAACAATTATGGTTGTAAAATATTTAATTAATTAAGCTTCAAAATGTATTTAGTTGAAAGAAGCTGTCATAGTGTGGTTCAGTTTTGTCTCCCACTCCGTACGAGGGTCAGTGGTTCAAATCTCCAGGTATACACATTTCATTTCACGAATTTGTGTATTTGTCAAATTATCACTCGCTTTAACGGCAAAAGAGGAAGGTTAAATAATTTAGGAGTTCTCCATAATGTTTTCGGAGACAGATAATACCGACACGTCCAGTAGCTACCGTAACAGGCTATGGCCATAACATCTCTCATTCTGAGTGCCGCATCTAACAGTGGAATAATATAAGGGTTGCTAGTCATGTGAATATTCTCAGGTGACTTTGATTATGTTTAACAGGGCTTTAAAATTCTACGTCGAAATGACATTGGAAATAGCTATTAAGAATTTTGAATTTCATGTTATATTTCGTGGTATTTCAGCTATTTCCGATTCTAATCACGACCCCCTATCAATTCCAACGCAAGTCAGTCCATTGCCACGATAATATTTTAATTTAATGGCTCGCTCTTGAACGAACGCTACGTGATATTCATTTGTGGTCGCAACGATAATGTTTTTGTGTTATTATTGGTTTGTATGAAAGTTATATGCACATTTGATCGATAAATTGGCTTGTTCGATAATGTCGTTATATTACGTGGTAGTTACGTATATCTCAATGAGGTAGGTTGCAATTTTCTATGCCCTGCCCACTTTCTTTTTTTTTTTAATACGAGTAAGGTCCTTCTAGTAAAGGCTATCTGGAAGAGATCGCTCGTTCAGCGATAAGACCGCCTTTTGTTTTTACCGAATTGTGTTATTCCGTACTTTGTATTTTTATATGGTATACAATAAAATGTTTGTATTGTATTGTAGGTAATTGTACGCAATATAATGTATACATTCACTGCCACTTCTATAATTTACCATGTATGTACATATGTTGGTATGCCAATATTCCATATTATTTGAACTCGGAAAAAGAGTAAACTTGCCCTTCTACTATGTAAAAAAGAAGAAATCAATAGAAAACCACCAAATTGACATGCTACAATGAAAACGGTACGGTGACCTATAGAGACAGCCACCGCCATCTATCGAAACCAAAATGCCCTTAGTGGAGAATGGCTAAATTGTACAGTAAATAAAGAAATTATTGGGTCACTGCGTACATTTACTTTTGGAGCCATGAATAACTATAACACGAAACATTGTATACATTGTGGAACAATGAAATTAAATACAATGAGTTATATACACCCAAAAACCTAAATCGGTCCCCACTGACGTCATAACAGAAGGCAAATATTACATGACCCGTCGAATTTGCACGAAAGTGACATAATTCCGTTGTTTGCACACAGTTGTGCAAATCTTTTTGTCATTTTTATGATCGTGCTGTGTAGTTTTTACAGAGACCACTGGCGAGAAACGCTGTACCATTTGCACAGGTTTTAGTTATCAACCATTTTCGCAATTTATTTTACCAGAAGCAGAGTCAATATTGCTGCGCTTGATACGAGTATGTCAGATGAACGTGAAAACACAAGGACTCGCAACACGCTCGAATATATTCTTCAGTGAGGATAGTACGAGCCAGCCGTATAAAACTAAGTTTAAACCGAAAAGGCATGTTCCGTAGAGGTTGTTTCCTTCCGTGAAGGTAACAGAGGGGCTCCGTGGTCGATTATCTATACTCGTTTATTACATCGTATCGTATTAAACAGAGTCGTTGCAGTTCGTGCGAGTGACTATAAATGCACTGCGGACGTTTCCACCTCCGCCAGTTTGGCGATGTAGGGAATGATAAGCCGCCGTCGCACTGCAGTACTTTTAGGTGCAGTCGGAATTACCAGCGTCCACCTCGCGGCTTCGTGTGTTCAGATGGCGCCGAGTGTATACTTTCGTCGAATGTTTCCAATACTAAGACGAACGATGGATGTAGATTTGAGCCGAAAATTAGTAGCGCCAAAATCGGGCTACACTTAGGTGTAAATTATTAAGATTATCTGTGAGTGACCGTTTTTCGTTCCCGTGCTCTTAAAAGGTCTTATTAGAGAATTATCATATCGTATATTAAAGATCAGCATATTAATGCTGATCTTTAATATACGATATTAAACGTAACGTCATGCCTGTAATCCCAGAAGGGGTAGGCAGAGGATATAGTACGCCCTCGCGTTTCACCAGTTGCGTGTACGTCTCATGGAATAAGTGGTGAGCCTATTGCCATACACCGGGCACAGATCCAGACTCCGAGTCACTATTGGAAATTCTAAATTAGAAAAGTCCAATAGTAGCCGACCCGGGATTTGAACCCAGGATCTCCCG
>DWJK01003631.1:0-12894 GCA_018248815.1 Croniades pieria auraria
ATAACTGGTGAAATGTGGGAGTGTACACTCCTATGCATACCCCTTCGGGGATTACAGGTGTGATGTTACATTTAGATATAATTGTGATTTGTTTGAATCAGCTTGTTTTAGTAGTGATAACTGTACATACAAACAATTTCAAAAATATATATATCAAACAAAAATGAAGTTCAACAATGACCCAGGACTCGAGAAGAAAATTTTTAAAACTGATTAAAGTTTTTGAGTGTACATATGATATACTGGTTGTTACGATTGGATTTTAATTAGGTGTAGGTTTCATTCTGAATATATATAAGATAAAAAATGTTATACCCACTGTATAATATACAAATACATTGTAATTAGGACTTTTATCTTATCATATAAGATTAAGAAATGTTCACAAATTTTTGAGCTGTTAATGGTACATTTCACAAAGGTCACAAACACTAAATTGTAATTAATTTAATTTAAATCATACCTGTTAAGCCATAAGACACTTTCCGTTCCACAACATTCTCCTCTAGTTTTTTCTTCTAGCATTAATTCTAGCAAGCACGACTCCTCATTGAATTTAAAATATTTCTTGATTTTCTGCAAAAATCATAAATACATAAAAGATTAAGTCTGTCAATCTCTATAATACCTTCTGCAAAATTCTGTCCGTTATTAACTCCAAAAATATTACAAGGTATGTCATTATCATAAACATTTTGTTTCATTAAAGTTAATGTTCAATGTACACTTTATTGGATATGTTAGATATATGTACAAACCGCCTAAATTGACTCGCAACATGGATTTAATCTGCAAAAGCCTGCAGGCAGATGCTGGATGAGACAAGCCGAGGACAGGGCGCGATGGCGCTCATTCGGGGAGGTCTATGTCCAGCAGTGGACTGTGATAGGCCGATAATGATGATGATGATGAATTTAATTGGCTTTTAAACATTTATAGCATTGATAAGTTAATTATATAAGGCTCTAGGAATAGCTAAGGCACTATGAATATTCTGGTGCTTTCACTTTTCATTCTTTCTTTTTATGGTAATATATAATGTATGAACAGTCTAAAAAAAATATTTCTATTCATGCATGTCTCTTAGAACTTACATCAACATTTCCTTGCATGTCATATTTCACAGGAGCGAATGTTTTACCTAGGCGCTCTGTAAAAATAATAAATTATTTATAGGACATGCTGTATTACATTTATAATGTAAGTTTCATAATATCAATCAAGTAGCCTAAATACGTACCAACTACGCCCAGTAGGTCCGTTGCAGCATTAAGAAATTTTATAGTATTTATCCTCCCATTGATAACGGATGGAAAATAATTTATATTCGAAAATGTAAATTCTGGCTTTGTTATGGATGTACTCGCCATTTAAGAATAATTCAAATTC
The DNA here is from genome assembly GCA_018248815.1 of Croniades pieria auraria. Classification (NCBI taxonomy): domain Eukaryota; kingdom Metazoa; phylum Arthropoda; class Insecta; order Lepidoptera; family Hesperiidae; genus Croniades; species Croniades pieria. Next base: position 1,390 of record DWJK01003631.1, read on the forward strand.
TATAATAGAATATAGTAATTAATGTACACCATTTTAAGCACTTAATTAATACAAGTTATATTTACAAGCTTATTTATTTTGACACCACCAATTTATTCAAGCTGAAACGATCGAATTGATATGAAAAATGAAACTTCTGTAGAATTGCATTAGATGTCAATGTGTTTTTTTCGTATATCTGTTTGACATTGCCGACCTAGATACCAGTTAATTAGCCGTTGCTGATTTTTTGACTTAATTTTATAATTTATATAATTAAACTTTCCCTTAATATCGAATAATACATTTTAGAACAATATTAAAAATAGATTTCTATTTTATTCATCATTTACACACAGTTTAAAGGCAACAAGTTAAATAAAATTAAGTGAGCATGATTTTGTAGCTCTGAGTATGATTATTTAAAATTAGCAACTATTAAATTACTTCCAAAATTTCCACGTGAGTGAGAATCAATTAAGCCATTTTAAGCCTAAGTTACAATTTAATTGGTTTTTAAATATTATTAATAATTAATTTCTTATCCGTATAACACAGCATGTCAATTCAAAAAGTTCGTTTACTGTTCTTTTATTTATAAAATAGAATTGTAATGGTACTATGGTCCCAATGTACTGCGCATGACAATTATAATAAGTCATTGAGAGAATCAGACTGAGGATGTTTTGACAGTTTACATATCTATAAGTTAAGTGAAAACAGAAAAAAAATAGTTACAGAACTAAAGAATTCGAACTTTTTAAATTGTTCTAGCACTTCTAATCACATATGTTTTACACGAATCTTAGTCTAAATTTTATGCCAATATTCCATCTGTGATTATAAAAAAATACAATTTCCCTCGTACAATTAACAATTAAACTTAGGTATTTTAGTTTCTTTATCTAGCATATTTATTGCTAGTTAAACATAACATAATACATGATCATATAATAATTTATGAACGAATAATTTGTATTTTTGAATTGCCGTTATAACAATGTTACCTAATCATTATTATATTGTAAGGACATGGCATGGCTTTTGGTTAAAACGTCACATTTATCTGTGCATTAAGCATAATATCTAGATCCTTTAACCACATTATTGTCATTCATCACTTTCAATAAATCATCTAATAAGAAAATGTCTGCTTCAGAACGTTTCCTAAATCATCTTCAACTACAATTGTTAACACTTTACTTTTAGGTGAAAATGTGAAGGGCACTAAAAATCTCTTTTCTGGTAGAAGGTTGGTAAATTCATAGGAATCTAAAACCATTCCATTTGATTCATCCCGTACTTCAACTATTCTTATTCCAGCAGTTGATATAATCATCATTTTATTTTTATCAAACTTTAGGTATCTTGTTATTGCTTGTCTTTCTCTGCCATATTCATTATTGAACCATCGATGATATGACAATAATACAGCACAATTTCTTGTCCAATAAATAGAATCGTTTCCATTCATTCGGTTGATATTTTTCTTGGAATCTGTCAGTCTGTTCGTTATATTTGAATACACGCTAGATGGTCTTTGGATTGGGGTGATGTTTGGACTTCTTCTTACTATATCAGATTTTGTCAACGAAGCAAAATTTCCCAACGTCGTTTTGCTCCTTGGTCCCAACATTCTTAGAGGTTCAGCTACATTCATTGTAACACTGATATTACGCTGAAGAGAGACTGTAGAATGTTGTACCGGTTTACCGTTGTAATTATTCATATTGTCTTTTGTTAACGTTGATTTCTTGTCTCCGACCAAAAACACTCGATCTATATTATCGAAACCTCGTCCCATTATTCCATCTTTGGTATGTCCCAGGTCGAATGTGTGACCTAATTCATGAAACACAGAACCTAAAGTAGTTGCAAAACAGCCACCCAACGTGCCGCGATACCCACTGTCGTCCATAAATCTTCGCGTGTTGACAGGAGTTGAATCTAAAAATTTAGGAATTACGTCTTCTATGGATGTTGGCCAAGTATATAAGCAAGCAGTTCCGAACAATGCTAAACCGCCTCCTCCTAACGCGGCATAGGCTTCAGTAAAAGACACAATTTCGTCGTGTGTCATTGGCTTATCGATGTCTGTGCCTTTAAATCTTGTGCATGAAATGAACGCCAAAAACTTTCTTTCATTGCTTCCTAAATCAGAAAGCATAAGTTCTCTGCCAAAATGGGACCACAAATCAGTTTGTTTCATTTTTCGGGCTTTATTTACGTTAAGGTTACTCCTGAATACGACGCATTCAGGTTTTTTATGATTAACTTCATGTTCCAACTGAAACGTTTTTCGTCCGACACCACATTCGAACAGTTTCTCTGCGGTTAGGCTTTGAATCAATTTAGCGCCGACTACTATTCGAGTACACGCACTATCAATTGAGCTATCAACATCCGGAGGGCTTTGAAAACATCCGTCGTGACCTTGGCAGATGATGTAAACGGGAGTCACTCTTAGATTTGTTTTTCTAGGTGTATAATCCAATATTAAAGTTTTACGTTGATGGATGTTGTACTCAAATGCTATAACATTTTCTCCTCTTTTCAGTTCCACTATCACTTTAAACTCCCTATTGTATACATTCCATTCTGAGTCCCGTTGCAGTCCATTGCAGGAAGCAGTGCACTTAATTCTATCTTGATTATTACATTCTCCTGCAGTTATTATTCCTTTAATAATAATGACAGAATAATTCACAGTCTCTCCATTTTGAAAATTAGTTACAAATATTGCAGAACTCTGCACGTTTTTGTTGTCTTCATTCGTTCGGTTGTCCATTACCTGTAATATTTATATGAAACTTTTAAGGTCGGGTCACTGCTTTCGTGATTTTGTATTTCATCTTCATCATATATTTAAATATTTTATATTTTTGCATCGTTGGTTTAATACGAGTAATTAGGTTACGTATAAAACATACAGCCTCGACGAAGATAAGCGAGTCCATTGCGTTCGAAGTTTTCATTTCGAATATGATATCATTGTTGCGGAGAGTAGGCGAAATGAGTCTTACCTTAGCATTTAAAGGTCGAGAAACAAATAGTTTCGCAGTTAGCAATGACTCACCATGATGCAGTCAGCGTGGAGCGCGCGGAGCTGGCGCGTCGGGAGAACTGCGGGTGCGGGCGGCGCGGCGCGACGGCGGAACGGCGGCCATTCGCGACTGGCAGTCGCGAGCGTGAAGCGACGTGCCTCCTCACTCTGTTAGTTAGTCGAACGTTCGCATGCTTGAAGTGCGCATGCTCCCCGATGCAGACCGACGCGCCGCCGTAACGATTGCGCCTGCCGGACGGTCAGACTTTCTGTCTCCATCGCCATGAGGGGGATATAATTCAATGCAACAAACACAGGAGCCAATGCGTCGTCTATCAATATGTGTTGTCTTTGTAATATACTTACAGCATGGACATTTTAAACAATAAATAAAATTGATATTATATTTTTTAATGCTTGAATTAACAATGAATCAATACTAATCATAGAGTCGTTAGTTTTAATAAGTCTGACCGCTTAATGTAACTTAGTTTGATTTTTCATTCGTAACGGAAATTGACCTGATATTTTATTCACATGCTCATTAAAGAAAAATATACTATCTTTATATTCACATATATTTGCATTTGACGACACTCTAAGAAAAATACTCTCAATAATCGTTGCGAGAAATATAATCAAAATATCTATCAAATTTTCACTTTGTTAATGGATATAACTTAAGTGTTCATGTGTGTTATTTTATCATTTTGTTGTCTTGTTTCCCACGTGTAGGAAGAGAGTAAACGGCTGGCAAAATAAATAAATTGAAATTAAAAACTGGATTTTTTGTTTAATTGTATTTTATAGCTGAAATGAAAACTACTTTATGTTCTAAATAACTGTAATTTAAGGTTGTTCGATCATATCATGTTAACATTTGATAAGCGCCTGATATAAAAGTAACTATCTTCATAAACGACACGATATGTCTGCGAAGTTCAGCGAAGGCGTGTACCTATTGGCTTCTAAGTTACATTACTGTCGAACTATCGATTGGGTTTATCCCTGTCTGGATATCCTATAAGGTCAACAACCCTTCTGTATCCGAAGCCGCGAGAAAAACAGTTTAAAAAGTAAAGACATAAATGGTGGTGGTGCTGATGGATGTGATGAATGTAGCCGGCTGCAATATAAATTAATTCTTAGCGAAGTGTTGAAAGAAATACCATTATATTTTGTACACATATTCTTTTGTATGTATCTGCTGCCAGCACTGTGTAAAAGAGAAGTATTCAATGGTAGAACAGTACAAAGTAGAAAACATTTCTTTCAGTGTTTTTTAGTAACCTAAGAACGAACGTTCATAGACGCTTGCCTCTAAGGGGACCTCATTAATTTTTATAACGTCGCATTTTTTAAAACCTTTAAAGGGCTGTTGTTGATGTGTCAAATGGCACCAAATAATACGAAACATTGAAAATTTTGGAAACTGTATATTTTTGTTCGTAGGTGTGTTTGCTGGCTTTAGAGTCAATGCCCTTATTTTTTTTAACTTAAATTTCTTACCTTGTTACTTTAAGTATGTAGGTATCCTAAAATAACACATCACATTTACATCAAGTTATGCTGGTTTCCAGATTTATACAAATCTGCAACGGTTCTTTCTTATGTACTTCTAAGAACATGGTAATGTTTGTGAGCTAGCTGTCTATATAAGGCTTCACTATGAGCGCCACTTTACCTTTAGTCGAGTAACTATTTTTACAATCTTGAGCTCATCGATTAAAAATAGCTTAACAACTAAGCTGCGAAAATTCAATCTTGCTATAAATACGGGGCTATACGTATACAAATTATTAGATATACGATATATGTATATATACTAAAAATAAAGATATGTTGAAGAAATAAATATCTTAGTGTATACAGTACTTATCCTTCGGACTTGTAATCGCTTAATGTTCGAGTCCGAAAATATGAGTTCATTTTGGTCTGTTCAGCCCAGAATAGCAGGGATAGCAAAACGAAGCGCACTTTATCCTCATGGTTAGCAACGGTGATAAATTTTGCGGCAATAGCATGAATTTTAAAAAGATAACAAATACGAAAAACGTCTCAAAAAGCCATATTTTGTAAACGAGCTGTGACGTTTTTTACGTCAACGGCGCGAGGTATGATGATGAGTCGGGTGCAGGAAGTGGACAGGGCTGGTCGCAGGAGCCGGTCGTTGTCCCAGTGAACGCAGCACTTTCGCTTTTATCGGCGAACGAACCCTGGCCATTACTACCGCGCTCACGCGGTTACACCATCACGCAGCTGGTCGGTTTTGGCTGTGTTTGTCACTCTGGTATGCATACTAATCGCACTTTATGTAGGGTTGTGATGTTTAGATTTCTCCACGCTTAAGGCGGTGTATTGTCATTATGTTAAATGCTGAAATCCACATAACACGATTACTTTACACTAAATGTATATCCTATATCATTAAAATATTTATAACATCTATAGTTTTGGAACTACAGAAAGATGGCATCGAAATGTGTTAAGCGTATTGGGTTTTTAATTTTTGTTTTTCCATGTTAAAATAATAATCAGAGTAATAATTGTGACAAATAAAACGGCCTACTAATATTGAGTAAGTTGAAAAACAAACAAATATTGAGTATACTAGAAATAGTAATTTACATGTTAGTAAAAATATTGTTCTTCTTAGCAAACTAATAAGCTCTCAAAATATTTAAATAACTGAGTTTAATAAATGTAATTTCAAAAGCTAATAGTACAAAATTGTAATTCTTAATTTTAATTCATTCGCCTTCATAAGTTGTTAAAAATTTGTGTTAGTGTTTCCATGCTAAAAATTTAATTACCTATTAATCCGTGGTAGTTGTAAAATAAATATCTAATATTACGAAAGTATATAGTTTTGTATAAGGATAAATTTGATATACCTACATATGTAGTGTGAGGTAGATTTTACCACACATCTTGTGTAACTGGTAATAAATAAATATAACGAAATGTATTCAAAAATGTCTTAATGACCATTAAAAGAAATATCATATAGTAGCGTCATTTTGCCTGAAATGACGTCATATCCACTCAATTTAGTTCGAATTTTACACTTTTGGCTAAATATATAAATATGATTATGACACCTGTATATTAAAAATATTGTTACATCTTGCTTTCTTTTGCAGTTTTTAAAGAAACTTTAACGTGTCTACTGCAAATATCTTAGGAAATCGTAAATGTGTATTAAAAAATTAAAAAATATATTAAAAATAATTCATGTTTGTGTAAACTTAGCGAAGAAATTTTTATACATTCATATTTATAAATAACAATTACTATTTTTGGTTAATAAGTAAAATAAATATTGTATGTGCTATTTTACGAAATGTTTATTTTATAAAGAAATACGTATAGAAAGGAGAAGAAGAAAGAAACAGAGAAGTATAACTATAGCGTTAAGATGACTTATAGCAATAATATTTACTAAAAGATGGGCATTTTCTATGAATATATGAGAAAAATTATTTACACTGTCAGATTGACGATTTGCAAACTAACGAATCTGGAACTAATATCTAGATAATAGTTCTGTAGTACACAAAAGTAATTTGGGAGTCGTTAGGAAAGTACTATGATGAACAGAGTTCATTTAAATAAACACTTAGCAATATTTGAACATGATAAAAGCACGATAACAGAAGTCCCAAAATATAATTAGTTATTTGTAAAGTTTTCATAATAATTAAGTCGAGAGTTTAAGATCGAATTATTTACGGTTGGAATAGTATAGAATATTGACGATATAATTAGTTATTTATTTAAATAGTTTTCATAAAAATAAACTAGCTCGGGATCGAGAAATTTAAGTTTTGAATTGAACTTCCGCGTAATCAATCGTGATTATCAACAGGGCTTAGCAACGTTTGTTGGGTGCCAATTTTCGGCTGTACCTTAGGGCTCGTACGTGCACAATATTTCGAAACGACTGGCTTTGTTAATAATAATGAAGATCTGCGTAGTTTCATCACAGTGTGCTTGTTGAATAATAACGTACGGTTGAATGAACCATTGCATCGTGTCCTTGTTTTCTGTGATTTTCCATGGTGAAGTGCTGGCACGTGCGCCGGCGTAGCCTTTGCTAGAGAGGGCTTGTTCTGTTCAATTCTAAGTATTGGAGCATCGGAAAGGTATTTTATGTAATTATTGTTGTACTTCGTACCTATTTTTTTATTTACGGTCTGAATAAACTGCACAACATTTTGTTATCGAGATTTGTACTGTAATGTATGTTAAAAATATTTTTTAATGTATAGCATATTTAAACTGGAATGACACTTATGTCGTCTGGAATTCAGCAGTCTCTAACCCTCAATCGTAAAATTAGTATAAATCGCTCTTAAAGAAAACATACCTACTGAAACTATCGTATTGAATTTTACATTGGAAAATCTAGGTATCGTATAATACAGATATTTGCATGACTGCTAAATTTTAATTTGTATTATGTAGTATTCGTCGGGACCTCGCTGCGATCGGAGGGAGTAGTCGAAGAAGGACCTCGGATAGATTCGAAAATAATCAAGCTACCCCGAAAAACAACTTTTGCCGGTACTTAATTTAATCAGGTGAACAGATATAGTCAATAGGACTAGTGCACTAAGATATTATGGGACTATGTATATAGTATAGGACTATAGATATATCTACTATAGTATAGTACTAGCTTTTAGTACTTACGTGACTCGTAATGGACATCTCGCGCTCGCGCTCGCTCGTTCAGCTAATTATATTACCGCTTGAATTAACAACGCCATTAAACTACTCATGCGAACGACGCCTTAACTTTACACTAGTAGGTTGAAGTGTTCTATAGTTTATCGCGCGATATATTGCCTTTTAAATTTATTTACTTACCCATTATTGTTCATTAATTATTTTATTTATTATTACAGCTTAGTGGATTTGTGCGCTGAATTTAACATCTTAATTTTATGTACGATTATTATTGTGTGACAATAAATAAATAAAACGTAGAAACTTATAGTTTAACAAAGGGCGAATTTAATATCTCATGGCATTCACTACCTATCAAACCCTCGAATTGAAAATGATGAAATTAAATTGCTATATTAATCATGACAATTTAAGTAGTTTTTAAATAACTTACAACTTATATATAAAGCTCTGGTAAGTCATAAAGCGATCAACAAAGTTATGCAACGGTCGCGCGGTCAGTGATTAGATTGATGACCGCTAGTAACAAGTATTCACGGGCGTTGTATGAACGCACGTGAAACAGATGGCCTGCTTGTTAGAATACCTTTGAACGCTGTGGGAACATCTGTGCGGTTAAAAATTTCCCACAAGTAAATTGGCCACCGTAGCTTCACTTAACTGTTCGGTAACATTGTTAAAAGGAACTGATGCCAGTAATGTATCTTTACTGGCTCATATCCAACACCATACAATATCAATCTCAGTATTTCTGGAGATAATAAATGAAAAAAAATCTTGTATCGAAACAATAACAAACAATCAGTGCTGTTCCCTTGTTTTAAGGTTTGAAAAGTATCCTATGAATGACACTATTTGAAATGAATACTATATATGCTAAAAAGCACAAATCTTTGACCGATAACATGAAAATGATAAAATCTGGGATAAAAAAAGTCCAATAATACTAACTAGAATTTGATTTGTAATAAATTAAACTAAAAGCAGTAATAGCCTAGTGGTTAAGAAGGTCAGCCTCTCACTCCGAGGGTGCTGGGTTCATATCCATGGCGCGCACCTATTTACAAAAGGGCGTTTTAAATTCAAATATCACTTGCTAATGGTGAAGAAAAACATCGTGAGGAAACCTGCGCACCATAGAATTTATATTTTAAAAAAAATGTTAGGTGTGTGAAGGCTGCCAATCCACACTTGGCCAGCGTGGCAGACTTATTATTTTTTTTATTTAAATTAGGCTACTCTAAATTACTTACTAATTCATATTTGTTAAACGGAAATGATAATACAAACGAATTTCAGTTACCACTGAAAATGACAAAATTCTTTATACATATATCTTTACTTTATACATGTATTTCCTTATATCTATAATAATAAAAAAAATCGACCCATTTATCGTTCCACTGTTGGAATATGGGTCTCCTCTCATATTGAGAGAGTCCTATATCCACACTAACTTTAAATACTAAATACTCACCCGTTTGGCGGTTCACAGTGTTGTTATTATCACACAAACTAAATATTCCTGTGTTTTTAACTTTTATTGGTTAAACATGTGAGGTAACCTCAGTGCGACTAATTTTATATCACTGTGGCAGTTTATTAATTAGAACTTAGGTATTTAATTAAATCTTTGATTAATTAATTATATATTTAATATAAATGTACAGATCAACTAATTTTACTATATATCTTTATTGCAAAACTAACCTCACCAAAACACTGGCAATAATATGCTGTAATCTGTTAACTTTATCTTATCACCGCTTGATTGTAGCACATGTCGTCAGATTGTATAAAAATATAAATATAAATTCTATAAATATATGTTCTGTAAGACTGCCTCGTTGGTCGAGTGGTTGCAAGCGCGACTGTCGATCGGGAGGTCCTGCGTTCAAATCCCTTATCGGGTAGTATTGGATTTTTTATATTTTTAGTAGTGACTCGGAGTCTGGATCTGTTCCCGGTGTATGGCAATAGACTTACCACCTATTCCTTGAGACTTAAACGTAACTGGTGAAACGTGGGAGTGTACTACACTCCTCTGCCTATCCCTTAGGGGATTACAAGCGTGATGTTACGTTCACATTCTATAAATTTACAAGTTTTATTCGTATTTAACAAAAAATATGCAAAGATTATTGTTTAAATGTTCACAGACTTAAGTACATTGCAACATTGTAGTGACAGGATGCATTGGGCGCCTACAAAAGTGTGGATATTGTCGTGTCATGTGATAACAAGGTCAATTCGTTAACAATGCGTGTTTTATGGCTCAGATCGGCCATACTTCGTGAACTACAACAAAAAGAATTGTCTATTTCAATCTATTTATAATAATTCGACACAGCCTCGGGGCTCGTTAGCGTTACTATGCTTTTAGTAGAGCAGTGGAGCACTATTCTGTTATGTTTTTAATACGGTTACTTTTTTGCTGACGCCGCTTTCATTCCTAGCCCTTCGTTATCTGCCATCAAATTCCCCAGAGTTTTTGTTCCAGTTCATTAGGTAAACAGTCTTTTGTTTTGTGTTCTCAATTAATCCGAATGCCGATATTTTTTTAGTTTACGATTCGCCCATAAGTTATAAAACATTAGGACTCCCATAAATATGCTTCAAATTTTCGCGTAACCGAGACGTATAATTAAACAATGTTATGTTCTATTGCTTTTTGTGGTTGTTTTTATTCTATCATAACCTTAAATTATTCACATTCATGATAAATATTGAAAAAGGGAGATTTTCTTGTTAAATATTTCTTAGTGTCAGTGATTGAGTGCGCTAAATTAGCTATAACGCTTAATTTATTAGTAAAACTGTGCAATATTATTTTCGTTTTTTTATACTGATTACTAATGGGTAGTCTTATAACTCAGTATCGACAATGGGCAGATACATGCGTTACTGGGATACATAATAGGAACATCCAGCGCCGTACCAACAATGCTTTGTCCACAGCTTGACCTAATCGCATCGCTCATTCAACATCCGTTTAAGAAACTGACCACACATACTGAATATGAAATGCAGGCTGTTTAATGTGTCACTTTTTGTCAGAAGTGAGCATTTTCGAGTTCGGTCGTCGACCCTAGAATTGCGTAGGCTAGCTACTTTCTCTCGATGTTGAGGCAAGGCGGTGCACGGTAAAGTGCGGCGAGAAGGGGGTCCTGCCAAAATATGTACGTGAAAGGCTGCGTAGCTGTTCCTTTGCTCAGTTATACAATGTACGTAGCCTGATCGCACTAGCAACGGCCGTGCTGTACCGACCGCTCAGCGATACGCACGAATTGCATTTGAACTGCATAGTCTATGCGTTAGCACGACGGCGCTGTAAAGGTACTTGGCGTTGACTTATACTGCGGCATCTTCGCTGAACGAGCCTTAGAGGTCGCTGAACTCGCTTCAAATTCGCGTTGATCGCGAATTCACTGATACTTTTGGTGCCCAAACTCGCTGCTGTCGCTCACGTGCGTTATTGAAGAGTTGTATAAGCGTTGTGACGCTTTCTACGCCTTGTAACCAGAATAAGCAAAGAAGTGAACGGAGAAATTGTCAACGCATAACGGTTCGCTCTGTAAAAAAGGAAACAATAAAACGAGAAATGCTGGATGCTGAGAAATTAGCGCCTACTTTTTCTTTTTAATTCTCCATATCATAATTGCAGGGTGCGTGAAGTACCGCATCGTTTACTTAGCTAATTGTTATTGAAAATCCACGTTGTTATGGAAACGGGCCAGCACACTGCGACACAAAACTATTCACTATTAATCGTTCGCACATTGTATATATAC
>DWJK01003632.1:0-12894 GCA_018248815.1 Croniades pieria auraria
ATGAGGAAGGATCTCGTACAGGTCCGAGACTAGTCGGGCCATCCCGAAAAACGTACGTGAGTTAAGCAGGTATACATAATCATTTTTATACGTATATATACGATTGAAAATAAAAACCGCCGTCAGTTTGAAACGACTTATTTGATATAGGCATATACGTATACATTTGAGAAATGAAAAAGTAAGAAATAAACCGGCTTGTCTGATTAATCAATCATTTCAAATGGATTGAAGTACAGACGAAGAAAAAGTCTTAAAGATTTTTACATGTACGTTTGCAAATAGAAAAACGACGTCCAGTTAAAAAAGGTTTGTTTTATATAGGGATGTATTTACAAATTTGAAAAAAGAAAAAATATGCTGTATTAAATGCTTCTCCGATTAATCAATCACTTCAAATACCACACAGCTGGACGTAATGTAACGACTAAAGTTTATAATTAAACTGTTGCTAAGCTGCGTAATAAAACATGTGTCCGCCAAACGAGCCGGACGTATTGTTAGCAGATACAATTTCACATCAGCCTATATATGTAACTTACCTACAATATTTTCGATTTAACATTATATTATTTACTTTATAAGAATATTCATAATTTATTCCATAAATTTTATCTTAAGAAGGCGGGTGGCAGTTTCTGGATGAGATTTGCAGAGGATCGGGTGTTGTGGCATAATTTGGGAATGACCGATGTCCAGTAGCGGAACGATAAATGTGCTGACGTGATGATAAAGATTCCACAAAATTTCACATCCTATATTATCTGTGCACGCGACTGTACTGTTTACATTTAGTAAGCGGTGTCTAATGCATGTTTTACGGTCTATCCTTATACACTTCTGTTTTTATGTTCATCTGTCTGTCTGTCCTCAGTTAAAACGTAGTAAACTTTATGTTCTAGCATTTTAAGACTGTTCACTTGTGATACAAGTTTACTCTCTAAAATGTTTACGTGGTTTTTGTTAAAATAATAATTTAGTAACATAATATACTACTACTAACGCCATCTATTGTATGTTTCACAAATATTATAAAACGTCAGATTGTTGGGAATCACGTGCTAGTTTTATTAGTATTCTCTTATTTATTATATATTGAATAGTTTTTTTATACTAATTGCCGTGACGTGATGTACGTGATACAAACATGAGCTCTTATTTTTTCTTTTTCGGAAGGATTTTTAGCTAAGAATTAGAAGTGTCAATGTCACGTCAGCCAAATGAAAGTTTGCAGACTTCAAAAGTCTTAGAGAAAATTATGGAGAAGTTTAGGCTGTGTTTTCCCACGATGATTCTCTTGCTATAGTTACCGCTACATCACTATTGACACTTCACGGCAACATTAAAAAAATAGATTGTGTAAATATTGAAATATGAATACAGAAAAACAAACGAAAAAATTTTCAGTACTCCTTTATCATCGGAACGTTTCGATATATACATATACATAAGCAATAGTGACCTACAACTAATACTGTTAAACATTGAGACATAAAAAATACAGTAAAACACGTAAAAAGTGAAAATATAAGAACTAAAACAACAAAAAAATACAGTAAATACCGTTATAAAAAAGGGAGAATATAATAGACAATATCAAATTAAATGTATATTGTTTCCACAACATTGGAAAAGCGGTAAAAAAGGATTTTCGCGGTAACAATCCGCCGTATAAATCGACTATCCATTCATTTCGTTAACAATGACGAACAATCCGCTTTTTTACTCCAGTTTCGATTAAACTGTCACCGTGAAGGCCGATCTGGACTTCCTAATGTTATTGTTTTCGAAAAAAAGCCTGCAATCCAACTCGCAAAAACCATCCATTGTTGTTAAATTGTCAGGAACTCCGTGACAAAGTAAATAAGATTAATAATGATGCTTTTAAACTGAAGTGTAAGGAAATTGAAAGTGACCAAAACTTAACTGCAATATTTTCTTTACACTGTAAATTCCTTTTACGACTTTACCATTTACATGTACAATTTACAACTTACATTTGCTAATAAAACAAAAAAAAATCAACATAAAAACATAAAGAATCAACATAAAAAAATGACTACGTTGGACAGAAGATTTAACTAGAAACAGGTTACAGGTTTAGAAAAATTACTTTAAAGATAAAATACAATACAAATTCAGCACATCATGCTCAGCTCCCTCCACGAACACAAACATGCACAAGAAAGATATAAAAATACACAGCAAAAGTGTGCCTAATTTTAATTATGGCGTGTGATGAACAACAACTTCTACTTTCCTTCAAGTTTCCATCTTCGACATACAGAGGCTCTCTGATGGGCAAGTAGCCAAGTTTTAAAACCAATAGCCTGAAGAGGAATCGAGATATACTCGGTGACTTCGGTGATGCGACGGGACGGGACGGCATGAGACGGGATGGGACTTGATGGGCCGGGAAGGACGGACGGCAGAACAGACATTCATAAAAAAGTGTTTAATTTGAAATGTGCATGGCAAACGCATGCTATTTTTGTTTAATAAAATTCTGACCATAGGATGCAACAGGGCCGAGTAATAAGAAAATGAGACCAACTACTGGTAAAAAATGTCCTATATTGTTTATTGTTGTTTTTTCTAATACAATGTAGATGTGTTGGTAATTCATTTTGTAATTAGTAAATTTATTAAACAACCTTTTGAACGATAATCCTCAATTTTATTTACTGCAACAAACGTTGAAACCCGCTATCGCAAATTAAAATTGTTGCTAAACGGCTAACTACTAGGTGGTTTGGTTTACCTTACCTAATAAACCACCAACATTGATAATTTTGTTTGATTGCATGATTGCTTTTTTATCACCTAATTTCTGTAATAAATTAAGTGTTGAAGCAACAGGATGTTAACAACAATAACAAACAGTAGTATGATTTTGTTTCACGTTCAAAGGATTTTATTACGAATGTGTAATAAGTTAAATAATCGTTTATACATGTATAAAAACGTTTATTACAAAACTGCTGTTGTACTCGTAACATCTATACTTTTGACATCTGTTATTGAGTAGTTAAATCTATTTATTCCTTTTCTGATCTACGTGCCATCTGTTGTTCAATAGTTAATACTAAAACATAGTAATAGAAGTAACAAAAGGTTACATTAGATGGCGTTGTTACTAATCAATATACCTACAACAGGAACGGAACCTAGTTTCCTGAATATGCCATTTAATTCCAGTAAGTTACGTACATATATATATTTCATATGTATACACTATCTTTATCACGCAATACACCTTGAAAATATCGACTTATTAATGGAGTAGTGGAAGAAGGTAAAGATATTATTCAAGCACTTTGCTATCTAATACACTCGAGTTATTTTTAGATCATACACACACATTGTATCCATCTATCTATCTATCTATCACTCTATTGTTCTAGTTACGTTCTCTTTTCCCTTAAATAAACATCCGTTCGTGTAATCAAAGTAGACAAATATATAGTAAGATAACCTATGACAATAATAAGCACAAAAATATTTCGCTGGTACAAAACAAATATTTATCTGTATTATTATAGACACTAAATGTAAAAATCTTTATTGTGCCTACCAGTATATTGATCCTAGTGTAGTGTTTCAGTTATTACGGCGAGCGCTGCGGTGTCCGAGTGGTTAAGGAGATGGACTTGAAATCCATTGGGTTCTACCCGCACAGGTTCGAATCCTGTCCGCAGCGATACTTTTTTAATTCGATAAACTATTGCTTCCTATCATTAATTTGAACATAGAATAACATTAACAAAAAACATACAATTGTTAATATTAATTAACCTTCAAAATTTTAATGCCTATGTTATACCTAATTAACGTTTACATTAAAATGACATGTACCCGTAATAAATTATGTCCGTTATTGGATAATTAAGCTATTTCAATTTTATTTTTAAAATTGAAAAATGTATGTAAGTTGCTCCTAATTTTTTAACGTCAACTAATATTTTTAATTTTATTTCCGAGTTATCATTTTTGTATTCTACAGAATTATTACAATAAATAATTATGTACTTCATAATTGTTTTTTCATAGAAGTCTTACTTATTAATACAAAATTTTACTTTTGTTCTCCGAACCTTCGATAGCTCAGTTGGTAGAGCGGTGGACTGTAGAGGAGAATAACTTGTGCTGGCATCCATAGGTCGCTGGTTCAAATCCGGCTCGAAGGAATCTTTTTCTTGTTACATTTTTTAAATTGACTAGCACAATATATGCATTTCTTTTTCCAAAGTATTTGAAATGTAGTTTAAAATGTTCTTACCAATTTAATTAACTTATAAATTAGAAGTGATACAATTCTGACATTACTGTTTCCGTCTACAATATAGTCATCGCATTTTTTACATAAAAAAATATAATGAACTTACTGTCAGTATAATTTGCTTTTGGTTTCATGCAGGCAGATCTGAAACCTTATACAATAATGGCAAAAGTTTTATTTACGTATTAGTGACCAGGGAATGCTGACGTGTTTCCTCACATTTATCATTTTCCCTCGAGCACGCCGCTCGCAGATATTTCTAACTGCTACATCAGTATCTGGTCAAGATCAGTGCCTCAGTGTGTCTGAAAACGTGCATCCTTTAAAATCGTATTAAGTATGTGTTTCGTAATTCTTAATTACAAATAAGCATTTTATTTTAAAGTTAGCGTAGCATTTTATTTTAAAGTTTTAACCATCGTTAAACGTGTAACATCCAAATTGTTCTACAATATACATATATGTACTATGTAAAATGTACACCCGTACAACGCTTATTAAGTGAGAAATCGATACGTCTAGCCCACCTGTCGCGGACAAAACATACTAACTACATAAAAAATTGTTACAGGTATACGAATTTACCTCTGCGTAAAATAACAATTCAACAGACAGCCTTGGAACAATAATTTTGATTTAGGACAAGATCTTATAAATTAGTGTTCAAACTAATAAATATTTATTGGTATAAACCATATTACATTTATTCATTTTATTAATGGCGTCTTTTTAAAAAAGAAATGTAAAAAGAGTACCAATGTTTTTTTACGCCTGCTTTTGTTCTCTTAGTCATCGCACTTATACATATATACATATATTATGTTATTCAAAACACCGATGAAAGCACTATCATGTATGTCGGAGCCCGACACCTCTTGTCACAGCAGGCGTCCTTCCTCTTCATCGGGTAGCCGGTGGGCATTCACGCAGGAAATAACAACTCGTAGCACTGATTTTCACTTTTAGTACACACTGTCACAGTAAACAGAATGGTTGGTGTTATGTCGGCGATAATAGCGAATTGACGGGTTTGATGCAGCGGTTCCATCACCGCCGGCCTTCCATCAAGACTAGAGTTAGATTCCCTGTTCTTTTTCCCTGTCATGTTACTCCATACCACATCAACTCCATCCAGGTAGAAAGAACGAAACAAAGAGTGAATGATTAAATGAATTTGTAATACATGTTACTTAACAATAATAAAGTGCAACTAATGGATAACAGATGGCGCTTTTATCAAAAATTACTTTAAATATGAACCTCAAGATAGAATCGTTTTAATTTAATCTGGCACATACACATTATTCCTAATAATACATTGTAGACGTCCATTAAATGAATTCATTATACTTTATCGTAAAACATAAGTTTTAATTTTTTTTAGTCTTAGTAATAAAAAAATAATAAAACATTCACCGTTTGTAACCAGCCTGCTTATCAGTAAAATAAAAGAGTTACAAGGAAACAGCTTCGTACATATAGAGCTTTCTGTTTTAGATGTACTTAATTCAGGTAACAGCTTAGTGACTTAGAATTTAACATCCCATTCGGAGGATCCTAGCTCCAGGACCTGGCGCATCATACCTTAGCCAAAAAATCTGCATTTTAACAATATACACCACCTGTTGTAACTGTGAAAGAAAATATTATTACAAAACCTGCATGACTTAAGCTTTTTCATAATGTTCTCTGAAAGGTGTGAGGTCTGGCAGCCGGTATTTGTCTAGCGTGGCAGGCCATTACTTTAACTTTACTTTTCTGAAAAGTTATCCGTGTCCAACGGTAAAATTAAAAAACCTTAAAGATGATGAAGATGGTGTCATCAAGTATACTTCAATAACCGAACAATATTTCCAAATATACTGATGTAACAAAGGAATAACATAATGTTTTATTACTATTAAATTTATAGAGTTATTCGTATTATTCTTCTACCATCACGCAAAGTCCTAAAGGTTGTTGCCAGAAAGTACAGAGTGTCACGCTTATAAAATGAGCCAGTACTTTATCCCTACAAAGTATACACTACCATAAAACATGGTAAGATGAGATTGTGAAGATGTGAATCACTTTTAACGATGCCGGGATATGAACCATTGGGGTGATATAAAACTTTACGACCGCCGATGTAAACAAACAACTCACTGAACACGACATTCCTCAGTAGCGGTGAATGAGTAAGTTTACACGGCTCCGGAAATATCTGGTTTTCTATTTCTATCCACAATTAATAGGGCGACCAGATCGCTGATGTTTAAAAGGATTTTCCAGTTTAACTGCGCTATTTGGCCCTATGTGCTCTCTACACGAAAATATACATGTATGTATGAACGGAACTGCGTTTTGCGACTGAAAAATACTTCGATTTTTTATTTTTGATATTTTTTTGGAAATAGACAAAGGATGTACTCATATGATTCCTGATGTTAAATAATCAAGATCGTTCATAAAACTCAGGACAAAACAATACGACCAGGCCGCCATAAGAGGCCTATGTCCAGCAGTAGACTTAGACAGGAACCATGGAACTATGGAACCCGCAGGGCGTTCTAACGGATTCTGCGTTATCTATGTAATAATATATGTTGAGGTTAAAATACGATTTATATTTTGTCACAATTTTAAAAATAAACCTGCCAACCCTATCTGAGCGCTTGGCAACAATTAAAAAACAGTTCAAGAACGCTGACCCAGAGTATGCAATCAGCGGAGCTTAAAATACACTGAACTACGGTGCAGATTTCGCCTCGTACTATAAGCGAGAAGTGTTTGTAATATTTAAAATTAGAATCGTTACGAATAGGGCATGAATAAATAATTGAAACGGAATATGTTTGGAAAAATTCACGTTAATATGTCACCTGATATACTTTGCTCGAAATTGACGTTTTGGCACGAACACGAAAATTTTTAAAAATCGACTATCGATGATAATTATAACGAATAAATTTATTGTAAAAGAATTAATTGTAAATTACTTCTATTTCGTTAATAATATTAACAGATAAATATCAGTAATATTAAATTAATTCGCAAATTCAAATAAAAAAAACGAAAATGTCACAGGCAGCTAATTTAAACAGATTAAAAAGAAAAAACAAAGCAATACGGTTCCGTATGAAATGACCTTACTGTTTTGCACATTTGTCTTACTATTTGACTACATAACAAGAGGATCAAATAATGCTACGAGAGACTGGAATCTAAGCTTCTAGAACTTCATTGTTCTACCAAAAATGGAGTTAACAAACATGTTTACGTTTATTGATCATCAACATTAATGTCAATTTGACATTTAAACCTAATAAACCTGACCCATCTGTTCTAATGCGATCCATAGCATCCATTATGACAATATACATACATATATGAACATAGATTGAAATATTGGTACTATTTTACACTTTAGCGACTACCCGTTATAAATAAAATATGACTGGCTTTTGGAACCCACCACATGTTTATTTATGGCCGTTTGGTAACAAAATGACTCTTTAGAGGATTGTTGTTTATGTGGACTCGAAAAAGGACGATACAAAGTAAATCAATTTGTCTGTGTGTATTTTCACAAATAACTCTTTAGCTATGTCTTGTCAAGTTTTTTAATACATGTTTAGTTCTAAAAAATAAAATTCGCTTAAATTCATATATATTTAGCAATTTATGGCTGTCAAAATATTCATATAAGTAGGGTATATATTTATCTGCGAGTTCTGGAGTGGAGACCGCGGATCGACAAACCTAGTGTAGGACACCCTCGAGCCCGGTGGGATGACGACCTGCGAGAGGCTGCAACCAGATGCTGGATGCGACAAGCCCAGTATAGGGCGCGATGGCCCTCATTGAATGAAACCTATGTCCAGCAGTGGACTGAAATAGGCTGATGACGATGACGGTGACGATATGTTTATATGTAGTTTATCAGCCGTCAGATTACCATGACACAAGGATAAAATTGCCATATTATATTATTATTATGTTAAGAACGAGCGTCGAATCTGCAGAGACAGAGTTACATCGCACTCGATGCTCTGTGTCTACCCCATAAAGAACCTGGAGTGACAATAACAATAAATTATCTCTTTAAGTTCGGTGTGATAATATTTATTAAGATTCAACAACTGTAACATATAAAATGAGGAAAATATTCATATGGCAATAAAAATAAGGCTTTATAACCATGTGGCTTTTGTCACATATTTTTATGACGCTGTTATACCTCTTATATCCCAGAAATATTAATACAGTAAGTTGATAATAATCAACTGAACCGTTGAAAACACTTGACAGAAAATATAACTGATTAAAATTTTTTAAATTTAGAAGAAAGCGAGATGGAGAATGTAGAGTAGGTATAGCGTCAGATTGTTGTATTTATATTTTCAAACTTTTTTTTAGATTAACATAACATCACGCCTATATTTTACTGAAAGGGTAGACAGAGGAGTGTAATATACTTCCACGTTTCACCAATCATGTTGACGTCCAATGTAATCAATGAGCCTGTTACTATACTCTGAGCACAAATCCAGACTCCTAGTAGCAATGAATTTTAATGTTGGATTTTTTTTTATATTTATGTTTGTGACAGCTTTACAGCTTAAGCAGACACGCAAAAGCATTCATAGACAAGTTCCAGGGTAAACAAGGTGTTGTGTAACGCAACGAACAAAAGGGGGATTGTAAGTCAAAATCATGACACAAAAACAGGTCGAAATCGGCCGCTGCACCTTCCATCTTCCCACCAACCCGCTCTTCCTCACATTGACGTCATCAGTCTCACGGCACAGCCCGCTCTGTATTGTCAAACACATATTTAATTACCAACGTGTGCAGTGCGGCACGCGCATACATTTCCACAAAACGTCACAACGTTTCCGGTGCACACAGCCAAAATTAGCACCTGTTTGTTCCGCAATAGGTTCTATTATCGTGGTGTGTATACAGGGTTATTAAGTCGTTATTTGCTGTTGATGTTGGGGTGAATTTCGCCCGATCCTGTGGCGTATCGCGTCTGCGCAAATGACGCTTTGAGAGCGCGTATTTCAGTCAAAGTGAGGCGGCGCGCCGGCTAGCGCGCTCGCCTGCGGAACCCTCCGCACCGCGTCATCCTACCAACGAGGGCGATTCATCAATAAAAATATGCATCATCAAGTGTTAAATCAATGAGAACGTCTTCGTAACATGTCAATTTAGCCGCGTTACCTACACCCGCATGTGATAGTCACGTGGGACTCCTAGTTGCCGTAGTGTCTTCCTATAGAGTTCTAAAAAAGTGATTGACTGTTTCGAGTGTGAGCTGCTTGTTTTGTTGAGGTGAGTCGACCCGCAGCGTGTAAGGTCGAAGGTTGCCCTTGAAAAATTATGTTACATGTGCATTACAATTTTCATATGGCAAACGACTGCTCGCGTGAGCGATCCCAACACAATGTCATTGTTAGAAACGCTTCGATTTACAATACATAATTTTTTTAGTTAGTCCATATAACCTTGATGTATGGTAAATGTCATGGTATTTTTGCCCATATGTAATATTTGTCATGACAAGGTTTGGTCTAACAAGTCATGAGACTGACTCATTTGTCTTTTAAATTCTCGATTGATACAAATCAGTACTGACTCCCTTGCATTAAACTTGTGTCCCGTTAAAAGCACGTTAGCGTTAAAATCACGTGATGTTCGTGTCAAAATTAATATAAAAAAAAAATTACGAATGTAAAATAATTAAAGCTGACGTTTTAGTTACCTTTTTCCCAGATCAGATTTTTTGCACTAAATGAGAAAAGAAGAGAAGAACAATAATGACAAGAAAGAGAAGAACAAGACAAAATAAAACAACTTAATTTAGTACACTTCGCGGTATCTCCAAATTGCCTAATTTATAGCTGCCTTCATTAGTTTCCAGCCGATCGAATCCAGGATTACGCAATTGGACCGAACATTGGAGCAATATCTGATCGAGATAAGGTCGTATCTGTCCAAAATTGTTCTTTATTGCCTACTTTAAACCACGACACCTCAATTTGTTTCAGGACCCACGAAAATAAATTGTTGGATCTACTTGGCCGTGCGATTTTGGTTACAACATTGAGTTCATTTAATGATAAAAAATAGTACTTTTAAATATTTTATAGTACCTACGTAATCATACCAAAACTCTATTTATTAGGCGAACCGGTTCCCGCCACTTTGAATGTCTTAAAAAAACGCAGTGACTCATAGTCGTGTCTATGGGTATAAGTTTGTCTCTGCCATGCCAGTATTTTTTTTAATGTATTCGAAATTCAAATTTTGTAACTGGTCCACCCAGTGGCTAAGCTTATCGTTTAAGTAATCTGAACTAGATTTCTTACACTACCCATTAATGCTATTGATTTTTATTTTTAAGTGTAGTTTTTAAAGCTTTGAAATATTTCTCTTACATTAACAAAAGAGCAACTTCCAAATGTTTATACCTAGCAAGTTTCGTTTATTACAATATAATATCGCAACAAAAGATAAGAATTTTTTAGATTCAGTTCTTCCGCTACATGAAATCAAAATAATAATTTAAGGCATGTTAAAATAATAACTTAACAGAATTTCCAATAATTTGACACGAATGGCCAGTTCATTGTGTCCTATTGTCTCTGGCTAAAATTAAGTACGCGATGTTTAGGATGCGGCGGGAAAGCTTGAAAGATGCGTCTCCTAGAATAATTTTATTATCTATAGAAGAAAAAATAACCTTCCTCATCTCATCATCAGCGTGTCTCAGTCCACTGCAGGACTAATCCTCCTGTAAGAAAGTTTTGCCAAAGCTAGATTTACGAGTTGCGGATAGCAGACCACAGCTCTTGGCACCTGGTATGATTCTGGTTATCTGGATTCTGGTCATTTAGCTGTATACTATGACTACCCTCATCTGTTGTAGTAGAAGATACCACAGATAGGTCAGATTGGCTTGAACTCCTAAGATGGAGCTTAAAACTTCTTACGCCCTTAAAAATCCCCAGCAGATAATTATTGATTCTGTGTTCATCAAATATAATAACGTAATAGAGAAACTAAAATAAAGAAAAACATGATTTCCCATAATCTTTCCAATAATTTATTCCAATTCCAGGACGGTAGTATGACAAGAGAGTTGGGTTGTAGATTAACAATATGGTTGGGTTTATGGTTAAGGAATGCTTTCGTTTTTTATAACTTTTAGTATAAAAGTATTTTTTTTAAATGTAGAAATGGGCTCGCGTTTGACTGCAATCCCACCTGATGGAAAGCGAGATGCAGCCTAGGATGTAGCACGCTCGCCTGGAAAGTGCCTATACACTCTTCTATTGAACAATTTCAGGTTATACGAGTCGGGAAAGATAGACACCGGCATAGAGTTCCACTCCTTCCTTCCATAAAAAAATCATAAATCAGGATTATCCGCCAAATCTCTTGTATGAGGAAATTATGCAGTAGCATAAACCTTTGTTCTGTTATGGCTTTTTATTGAAGCTCTTCAAGTATCTAAAATATTAGTGCCTACAAAGATGAAACAGAATTAATTTTGGAAATATTTCTATCGTGTCTACCAGAAATTACTGTTACCCTTTTATATTTCGTTTCTAAGAATAAAAAGAACTGCGTGGGTTTGTCAGAACTTTAAAGAGAATAACTTTTTAATTTGAGCGTTATTTGGACCAGATATGAGACCGCCTTCGGAATCAGGGATTTTATGCCCATTTGTAATGATATTATATTCTGTATCAGTTCAGGCAAAATATTCTCTTTCTTTTATTTACAGTTTTGTTCCTTAAGTATTTGATTGCGAAGAATTGTGTATAAAATTTTCTTCAAAAATGCCAAAAAAGAGTCTTGTATCGTCACTTGTGTTACTTAAAAGAGGCCAATATATGTAATTTTCCAAATGATTCATATCACTTGGTCATTTTAATAATATAACGTGTCATAGATTATGACACATGTGTCCACAACATAGAAAACATAAATGTCGAATGACTCATCTTAACATCGCAATTGCAAGTGAGGAAATATAGGTAGACACGAACAACGCTACCATCATTATAAAGAGAAATAAACTATCCTCATCTCCACCAAGATTTTTCCAAAAGCGCGTAGCTCACCATGATACGATTACGATAAATGATCCATTGAGACTGGATACAGTGACGAGATAAAAAGTTTACATTCCAAACGTAACTTTATTAAACACACCTTTTATGTTATCCAAAGCTTTGTGAAAGCTTATGAAAATCCCAATGAAGGGCATGAAAGGTACCAGTGACGTTTTCGCTGCCCGCTCACAAAGGCTGACAACCGACCGACTGATATCCTACTGTGGTAATCCTAACCCTTTTCATCTATATGTCGCTAACCAGAAGCGCTAAAACTGGGAAATATCTTTCCATTTCATGTATATACTTGTTTACACTAGCTTTAGCACTATTTCGCGAATCTCATGACCATTTGAGAAAGATGAACGAGTAAAGAAAAGCCCAGATCATAGAGGGACCTACCGCTCTTTAAACTCATCAGCAACATTGCTACTTTACTATTAAATGTTTCGTGAGTATTTATACACATAATTAAAAATGTAACGGCTTAACTCACGTACGTTTTTCGGG
>DWJK01003633.1:0-12894 GCA_018248815.1 Croniades pieria auraria
CTTAACTAACGGGGCAGTCGTAGGTGATTATAATGCTAAATAATGATGTTTACTGTACATCGCATATGAACCTATATGTAGAGCACTAATGTAAGTGCCTATACCACGAATGAAACAATAGTGTTAACAGTTCATCATTGACACCGCACTGGCGTAGCCGCGATATTTCCAAATATGAAAGGATATCGATAATTTTATAGTACTCACCTTGAGTCAATATCCGTGCTTATCTGCCTACGAAATAGAGCATAACAGCTACAAATCTCCCATGTTGATCGGCGTGAGGATTTTATTATGATTACAGCATACTGCCCTGTAATACAAAAAAGTCTTTGCCACCAAATGTTCTTGGTTAGACGCATTAGGACATCCCTCAAAATAGTATCAATGGCAAATCAAATAATGACGGGACTGTTACATTACGTTGTTTATGATACAATTAATTATAAACATTTTTATCTAATACGATTAGTTAGTACGAATCAGTAGCTCATGCATTTTGTTTAATATCAATAATAATAAAAAAATTCATTGATTTCATCAATTAAATCCAACAGCGACATGTTTTTTAGCATTAAAACTGTTATTTAGCTTCTTGATACCATTTTGTGACGTTAGACGACCTCGTTGGTCAAGTGGTTGCAAGCGCGACTGCCGGTCGGGAGGTCCTAGGTTTAAATCCCCGGTCGGGTAATATTAGATTTTTTAGTAGAAATTTCTATTAATGACTCGGAGTCTGGTTTTGTGCCCGGTATATGATAATAGGCTTACCATTTATTCAATAGTGAGACGTAAATGTAACTGGTGAAACGTGGGAGTATACTACGCTGCTGTGCATACTCCTTCTTGGATTACAGGCGTGACGTTACTTTTTTGGTAACCCTGCAACACTTTTTTTGTAACCCATTAGTACATACACACATACATTTTCATTTTTTGTTTGGACTTTACAAATAACGGCAAATAATAAAAGAACATCATTTTCCACTTATCCTAAATATGACATTGACGACGTTGAATTATATATCTTTTTCCAAGTAGAGCTTAATCAAGATTTATTATAGTACTACGATAAAATAAATAATGAAATATTTTTATAAACCAGAAACAATTTAATAGCCTTGGTAAATTAAAGCTTTCGCTCTAAGGAATCTGGATCTTAAGCAAGGTGAGGTTACTTAATTGGATATTTAAATATTCTGTTAATTATATTTCTATAGAAAACGCTCATTATAGTTAGTTCGCCGTAGTTAATACAAGTGCTAATATATTATAGAAACCACAGTTAAATCGAAATCGTTCATAACTACATACACACTCGTTTGATGTTATTTCTACTACTTATGTGTGTGTCTTGTCCTGCTTTCAAAAAAATTACTTGTAGAACCCTTCTGATTTAATCTCTCCATTTGTCCGTCAATTTAATTTTAGTAATCTAAAGTTTAAAGCGGCGTGCAAGTACGAGAAGATGAATGTAGAAGCAGTACATTACATCTGTGTGCATGAAGATATTTTTAGCACTATAAACAAAACTAAATGTTACTGTGGACTACTTCGGTGGTCAAAAGGTTGCAAGCTCAATTACCAATCGAGATGTCCAGGGCTGGATCCCCGCGTCGGATACTAACTAGGATTTTTACGTCTTAAAATTTGTAATAGTGACTCGGAGGCAAAATTTGTGCCCGCTGCTTTTCTGACTATCTACTCCATAATGGAACGGAAACGTAAATGATGAAAAGTGGGAATGTATGACACTCAATTGCTACTTCTTTGAGGTTTACGGGCGTGATATTAAGATCTTTTAGATGTTAAGTAAATTAATAAAAGTATAAGATCTCAATCAATACTTGGTTTGCTTGGCTAGCATTCATACAACGGCAGTCTAAATGCCCACGTTTTAATGTAAAGCAATTGCTATACTCACCTTTTACGTGGTGCGAGAATATTACGGAAGCTAGTGCTACGCAGGCTGATTCGAAGAAACCTCAAGGTTACATTGCGGTGTGAGGCAATAGATTGATGATTACATGAGGACGAACGATAAGTTGGACATCATATGCATGTCTTTGCTAATGTCTTAAGAACAGTGTATCTTAACATTTATTGATTGAATAACAACAATCGTTAAGCTATTTACTTTGCTAATGACGTTATTCTACTACACCGTTACATAAAGTGATATTTCATATTAAAATCGCAAGTAATTTGGAAAAATCAGTAAAGGCTGAAATCCGAACAGCCTGACTGTTACTGACAGATACATATATGTATGTATATTACTCGTAGTTATGAAACGTGAATTCGGTCGTTTAGTGACCCATGCCTGAGTACGGGGCTCTGTGGTGATTATAAGGAGCTCAAAGGAGAATGATGAAGAATTATAGTTCGTCTTTAACCCAGCGTGCAAGTTGTTGTCTTATGCGACCTGAACGAGTAAAAGCGTATTTATCATAATATTAAGCCATTCAGGAATAGAACATACCAGCCTGCTCGTCAACACTGCGAGTCTGTAAACGGACACTCCAATCCATTTCTATAGCATCTTCCTGAAGTTATCACAGATCCTCTCACCCAAAGTTTCGCTGAAATGATAGTAGTGATTTCTTTTTAGGAAGCCTAATTTTATGGGATAGAAATAGTAAATCATTATAAGAAAAGGCATCAGCAACGATCTCTCCGATTGTAGCTAAACGTTTTTGTACATGACTTATGAACATGAAGTAGTGAGTCAACATTTGCTTCACCAGGAATGGCACTAAAATGAGTCTGACCCTTAAATATTTACATTCCGATAGACCCACATTTGTCGCAAAGAAAAAGTGGCTCCGATTGAGTATGTAGAAAATCGGAATGTGCA
Organism: Croniades pieria auraria; assembly: GCA_018248815.1. NCBI lineage: Eukaryota > Metazoa > Arthropoda > Insecta > Lepidoptera > Hesperiidae > Croniades > Croniades pieria. The sequence goes on from DWJK01003633.1 coordinate 2,858, forward strand.
TAATTCCTACTATTATTGCGAAAACGGCCGAAACGTTGGATGTCATAGGCACTCGGAACAGAGGAACAACGAAAAAGGTTTTCGGCGTCATACAATACCGGACAAATGTAAGTACATGAGAAAAATTCAGTTCAGTTTGAGTCATCGAACTTGTTGGAGACAATATTTTCTTCACCAAAAATGTACTAGAAGGCAATGTGTATGTTCCTTAAATATGTACAATTTCTTGTACGTGTTTTCGTCGCAAGGAAAAAGCGGCTCTGATCGGGTATGTAGGATATAGGAAAGTGCATAATACCCATTATTATTGCGAAAACATACGAAACTTTGGATGTGATAGCTACACGGAACAGAGGACCAGCTAAAAGATTGGTTCACATGGAGCAATATGAAATAGAGTTCTGAAAAACGAAAAAAAAATTTTTTCTTTAAAGACGGCAACCCCTTAGCCACTCCTCGTGTGTTGCAAATGTTCATAGACGATGATAACCGTTTTCCATTAGGTGGTCGGTTTACTTATCATGGCTATTCAGCTGATTCGATCACGTTTCGAAATTATTATATTTATCTATAAATATAATGTTATTGTTTTACTAATCATGTTATACGTCCCATCTTGAAATATTGGGTGAAACTATTGTTATACACTATTCACAAATGTAGACTCCGAGCTACTAGGAATTTTAAGTTAGAAAACCCTGTTACTAGCCGGCTCGGGGATCAAACCCAGGACTTCTCTACCAGCAATCGCGTTTGCAACCACTTAATCAAGGAGGCACAGACAAGCAAAATAAGTCGAATACTGTTCATTTATGCTGTAAATTATTATTACAATTATTATTACAATTTATAACCATATACCTACGTAGCGTCACTCAAAATAATACAAATTGATAGAAATGATTGCTTTTCTTCGTTTTATATTATGCCATAATACAAAATGAAATGAACAATTACAAACGTGGAACGTAGAGTAACTATTTCAACAGCTACTGAGACAAAACTCAAAACCTTACTTTGCATTTTATGTAAGTCATTATCACCAACGAGCACTTGGCCAGCGTGGCGGACTACGGCCTTAACCCTCTCAATACGAGAGGAGAACCATATTCCAACAGTGGAATGACAAATGGGTTGATTATTATTATTATATTTATATTATGATCAAACATTTGTCACTTCACTGTTGGGCACAAGTCTCAGAATGGAAAATTTAAAGGCATATTGTTCCACACTGGCTAAATATGTACTAGTAAATACACACGCTTCCAAAAAAGTTCGTTCACTACTTGCTTTAAATAAATAATGTACTTAGAAATAAATGTAGGTATCTTATGTGAGTGTTTATCAGTTACACCATTTCAAATAGTTATTTAGTTTTAAATTAAAATCAAATAAACGCTACAATAGATACCTTTAAGGTGCCATCCGTCATCAAAAGTTAATAAAACACAAACTCACCCACAGAACAGAAGCCACAACGTAAAAACACCAACATTTTCGCCCTCGTGCAGAGGGAATAATGCCAGAATTTAAACCGAATACGAAACTTTTACATAATACAAAGATGTATCGTTTAAATCATTGTTTGTTCCTTTTTCAAATACTGCCATATTTATGTTTGAACGTAAGCAAATAATTTTAAGGTATTGTTACAGCAGGTACTTGATGAATTTTGTAGTGCATTGCGTAAGAGAACATTTTTATCAATCGTTCTATGGAAACTCGATAAAAATATGATACTGTGTGATTGCAGTCAGGTGAAACAACTCACAACCGACAGCAAGTTATCGCTATAAAAGCTTTTATCTAGAACCAACAAACTGTTTGAATGTTAGATTTTATCGAAAATTTTGTATTTCCGAGATACGAGTAGAGTTAATGTCAAGCTGTGGGTCCTAACGCTTGTTTACAGCGATATACAATTTTTTGATATACACTTTTCACTTTTGAATGCAATTTTTTAATAGAGTAGGTACTTGAAGTAAAGTCCATTACCTAAATGTGCTTAGAAGACTTAGTTAATACAAAGTTTCATAGTAATCGGTACCCAATTAAAAACGGAACGTGACGTTTTTCAAGTTCTAAATTCAGTTTTATGAGCATTTTTCTGTCGATACCCTCAAGTGAAACCGAATTTACAAACAAACAACAGATTTTCTTCTTCGCTTGTACACGTACTAAATTCAGAATTAATTTATTATAGCGACTTGTACTATGCATTAAAACGCCCGCATATTTATTCTAAAATAAATATTTTGTTCTCTATCTCGACTCTTAATCATATAATAACTTAATCCGTTTACGCTGATTGCCTTGGTTCCGGGATTAATTCTTCAATTTCCTCGATAAATTTTGATTTGTGGTTTTAAGCCAGTGAAAATAGATTTACTTGATTAAGTCCCTGGACCTTCGTTCTAAACCCTTTGAACTCTCGAAAACTGAATGAAAGGTTTCATTTCTTCGCAGGTCGAAGTTTTGTATTTTTTCGTAATAAATGTATAGACGAGAATTATTTAAGTTACAAAGAATATTATGAAACGTTATAAGTACATTTTATCGAAATGTTTGTTCACTTCAAAAAAACTTGTATTTACGTGTCCACAGATCAAGTTCATTGATTGGATCTCTTTCTTATTTTGTTTATTAAGTCAGCTCGTTCGTAGAAAAGTGAAAGTTCGTAGAAAGTTCTAATCTTAAATCTAAACTTGCTAATGTACTTACAATTCCACGTTACAAAATAAGTTCAACATCAGAAACTTAATCATCTAAGAAGGAAATACTATCACATTAGATTTGGTGCACTATTAATATTCAAGATACCACCAATTCGGCTCCCTGCTTAGTAAGTCATATGTAAATGTTTGTGCAATTTCTATGATGTGTAATGATATTTCATTCTCATCACGAACATAATCATCATTCGGCATTTATTACGACGACGTTATGTTTGATATGGGAAGCAGACCATCTGGAAATGAACCCACTGAAATTCTATGCATATTCTTATAGACAAAATGGTACAGGGTGACTGACCTACGATGTAGAGTGATTTTTTATATAGTTTACTTTTAAATGTATTCAATACAATTTAATCTAAACGCAAACATCTTAACGGTATGATGTTTTTATGTAATCGCAACAAAAATAGCAATTTTTTTGAAGATTGTCATCAAATGATTTTGTCAACATCATTCTACGAGTATATCGAACTCGGCAGTTCAATATACGGATATATGTATGTTATGTTATCAAGTGGCAGTCGTGCGTGAATCGATTCTGATGCTTCACTGATTCCCATAACATATACACTAAAACGTTCGAACGGAGACAACGTTGCCACGAAAATATTATAAGAGCAAGCGTGTTGTTTTATCGCAAACAAATATATTACCTTGAGCGAGAGATAATGAATTCTTAATCTAAACGGTTCATATGTTATAACTAGAACTGTAGCAATTTGGTACATTCGATTAACAGTACAATATGTAAGTGTACGGAGAAAACTTTTTTCTAGCATGCAGTTTTTAGAATGATTCCTTTTTCGTATCAGTAGTGAAATAAATTCTTCTTTCTATTCTAATTACCGAACCTACCGATACTTCAAAAAGTCCTTGCGAATTATCGAGTTGTAACTGTGCTCGTGTGACAATGTACATATGTGACAATGTATGTGACGATGTTTGTTTGTATTATCGATGATAACGATGATGATACTCATAATTATAACATACCGGCTTGATTTAGTTACGTTTGTCGGGAGGACCCGACTAGTTTCTCTGTACGAGGTCCTTCGTAATGAGCCAATTGTAGCAAGGTCGTGACGGAGACTGACAATAAGATGATGATCCTAGAAACTGACATTTTACAATAATATGTTGATCCTATTCAATATGCATTAGAAGATACAAAATAAAATATAAAACTTTTTTTTACAAAACAAGAATTTACAATATATTTTGGAGCTAACTGGGCGAATGTGCAATAAAAAAATACCAGTGTAAATATGTATGTTCCGAAAAGATTTTGTAACACAACGACATGGATAAGTACACATGTTAGATGCCTGCATAAACATTGTTACATGTTGTTTGTTCTCTCGGCAATGCTTTTAGTAGCTGTATAAATGTACATTTAATTGTATCAAAATATTCAACATTCGAGAGTAATGTATGTATAAATCTTATCCATAATTAAAACTTAGTAATTTATGTTATGAATTTAAAATACTCTTATTATGTAATCACGCCGTCATGCTCACGAGGGAAACAGAGAGCACGGAACGTCGAATATCTCTGTCTGAAATCGTCCGCTTCTCTTCTCTGAAGTCATCTCATCAGCCAGTTTTGACCTTGATAGGTAAACCTTGTTCACCCTCGTCATGTGAGTCCATATTTAAGAATAATAATTTTTCAAATTAGAAAATTGAAACTCAGTGAAAAGGAAACCATCATTATAATCATCTCTCCATAACTCTCCTATATGCGAATTAATTATAACTCAACGCGGCGTTATATAAAGTAAGTAACTTAACGAGTAGGTATATTACAATTGCAAATCTCCGTGTCTTGCGGTCAAACTTTGAAGAAACGGCGACAGTTAACAACATTCGACATTACAGCTAAGCTGTATAGACGTATATATATAACAATAGGTATTAAAAACGATTCAAGGAAGAAGCGATTTCCGTTTAACGAAGGCCTATTGTACTAAACACACATAAGCGGTACAATTAACGAAAAGAAATGAAAAAAAAATTATGTATCGCAAACGGAAAATTTACTTAGATACAGACGAAATACTTTTACAAAATAACCCAGTAACCATTAATTTCTGGCAAAAAAGTTAAAATGAACCCCCGCAATAAACCTGCTTAACATCTGTGCCTTTAATGTTTTGTTAATTAGAGTACCAGTATATACTACGTTTTCTAGAAACATTATTTTTACAACCGCTGTTTAGGGTTCCGTAGACGAAACCATAAATCCTTATAATTTTATCTTGTTAGTTAAATTTCTTTATGTGACTAATTTCGAATTTTTAATTGTAATACTCAATATCAACTACGGAATCCGTCTTGATGAGTAATCTAAGACGCACCAATAAACAAGATTTTTTTAACCCTTTTATCGTTCCTCCGTTGGACATGGGTCCTTTGTCAGGATGAGAGGGTTAAGGCCAGAGTATACCACGCTGGCCAAGTGCGCGTTGGTAGACTTTACACGCTTTAGAGGATATTTTTTATGAACTCACCTCACCTGAGTTCTCATTCAGGATTCTTATAAGAAATTGTTTTGAGCAAACGGTCTTGTTATTTAGACTCGTTAACACGCTTCGGTGTAAGTCAACTTGCATCGGCGAAACTAATGTGAGTTCAGACTCATCCCTGCGAATGACCGAGTTGTTTGCTTGTCATCCTCATGCTCATGTAGTACTTATACGATCATAATCAATAGTGCAGGTCTTGTTTAATGCTGTAACTACAACTACATGTGTTGTGTACGCGTTTACTAGTTATGCATTACAAATATAATGACTTAAAATACATGCCAGTGTGGTGTTACTCAATATGCCTGTAAATTGATTGTCCACACCAATGTCAGTCAATTAATTAAGCTATGAAAAGTTATTAATTGTTAACTTTAGAACCTGCGGCTATAATAAACATGTATCCAGATGAGGACTTTCATTCTTTCCACGAAGTATAACACCTGCGTGGCGCAGCAGAAATCGCATACTAGGAAAAAGCTTACCTAATTGCAATTTGCCTTCAAAATTTCTTATCTAAAGTTCATTCCGTGTTTCTTGCAAACTTGAGGCATCGTGACCTGCTCGTAATGGCAAGAATCAAAGAAACTCTATCTGTCATTGCCTTAATCAATTATCATAAATATTATGATTTTTATTATCTGTGAATTAAAATACGTAACATACGTAAATATATATTATACACATGAAAACAAAAGAAAAAGTTTATATTTTTCATTGTAATTTAACAAAACAAACTAATATTGCAAGTTACGAAATCCTTCTACAACGGTGTTTTCTGCGACTAACAGCTGGCAAATAGAATTCGAAATTGTTATAGTAACAATCTAGATTTAATCTAGATCCGGTCAGTGCATTGTAGAGCTAGATGTGAGTGGAGCGGGAAATTAGTACGAGGGTATTACGAAATTCTTAACACTAGCCTGTACCAATGTCAGTAATGATCGATATTTCTTGTTTATTACAATCAAAACGAGAATACGTAGATATGTCGGTCGATCATCAGCGAGCACATTACAGTTGAGTTATGGTACGAAATGTTTATCAGTAAGAACATTACCTATTAATTAACCGTTCATAGTTCGACAAAAGACCACATGTTAAATATGTCTAGATTTTACGTATTCACAAATATTAGGAGACCACATTCTGTTACATTTTTACATTGAATAAAAAAATAACACTGTAAACGGTAAAAGAACATCGTAAATGACTGTGGCCAGTATTATTTATATGGCAGTTCTATTTATTTAGAATTACGCGTTTGTTAATTAGAACGATGTGAAGTTCTATATTTCTTGAAGTATACGTACCCATATTGGATTAATACGTTTAGAAGTCGTAAAACAATTAACAAACTTCCACTGAAAAGTTATCTGATCCAGGTGGTGTTCCAACGTACATAATCAAACATTGTCGTGTCGTGATTTTGATAATCTGCGCAGCCAGATTTAAGGGTGAATTTCTTGAACCGTAGTAATATAAGAAATATCTTAATGTAAACATTAAATTATATATAAATTGACTATGAGTTATATTTTCATATCTATCTATCATAAATATACATGTATGTGTAGAGATAAAAACCGTGGTAACTTTTTGGAAGATTGAAAATTTGTGTCATTTAAAAAACTGAAGAGGCGATTATGGCTTACATATTAGACTGATATAACTTACATAGAAGAAGCACCTTAGCGCGTTACGACTAGAAGAGTTATCTCCACATGAGACAAAAAAAATCACTCAAGGATGATAATATGTGCCAGAGAAATACACAAAAAAAAGCAAGCATATATCTAAGGTAATCTTTCAAATATACATATTTACGGCCGGAATCGAACCCGGTTCTTCTTGTATATCAGACGAGCATGATAAGCATTGAGCAAAACATGTAACTTATCAACACAAGTGCAACTGCAGATTAATAATGTACACCTAAATAGAAATTAGGCAAAACATAAACTCGCTTTCCAGGAATTCCGAAAGAAGTTGACTGCCTCGTAGGTCGAGTGGTTGCAAGCGTGACTGGTGATTAGGAGGTCTTGGGTTCAAATCCAGGGTCGGGTAGTATCGGATTTTTCTAATTTATAACTTCTAGTAATGACTGGAAGTCTGGAATTGTGCCCGGTGTATGATAACAGGCTCATCACCTATTCCATGGGACATCAACGTAACTGGTGAAACGTGGGAGTGTATTACGCTCATCTGCCCATCTCTTCGGGGATTACAAGTGTGATGGTACGTTTTTTCCGAAAGACATTTTTAAGGTTCATTAATTTGAAAAGCTTAATAGCTTAAGGACATCCAACTTTAAAATATGAGTATTTTTCTACTTAGAATATCACGATATGATTCTTTAAGAGTAATATGCTACAAAACTTATTACTTGTCTTAGTAATTGGAGGTATTTTATCTAACTACTCAGTACCAGGATTCGTTTCACTAAATGTACCCGATAAATATATTCCGGCTGCGGTATGCTGTAATCAAGTTAGTGACGGTTATACTCCTCGTAATGGCGTACTGTTCGAGCGACTCCGGTTTAGATGTTTTATTTAGCACAAGTTGTATTTAGCAAAGTACTCGAAGAAAATGTGCTACATTGAATATATATTTTTTTTCACATACGAACATCGGATTTTAAAGTTAGCGGGCTGATAAACTAATTAATATACATGTAGTCGTAAATATATTTCAGCGAACCATATGAAATTTCATAACATTAGCTCCAGCGGCTTGGCCCTGAAAATTAGGGTCATTTCATATAGTATTACAACCCTCACTGCATCCCTAAAGGAGTTGCTTTTTAAAAAATAAAGTTACCTAATTTCTTATCCAGGCTTCAAACGACCTACCTGCCAAATTTCATGGTGAAAGCGTAACAGACACACAAACAGAGTTACTTTCACATCTATAGTATTAGTAAGTATGAAAGTGTGGATTTAAATCCACATATTTGAAACATTTTTACCCAAGACGTCATATGATTAAGATTTACCCCAAACTATACACGTATATACAGGTCTATATACGTTCAGTAGCAGTGCTTTATGTAGGCTTTTCGTTCCTTCCACAGTTTTCCGAACACACTAAAGCAGAGCAAGAGAGACAATTCCTCAACTAAAATTTTACTATTATGGTTACGATAAAAGGTTCATGGTTTATCGTTATCATGTATATATGAGTTTATATTTAAATATCTACAGCTACCATGCGTTCACAGATAAGATAAGAGCTTCTCATCCTGAAAGTGTAAACATCCTTTCCCAGTACGTCATTTGCGGCTTCACGGTGCAATTTATGTTATGTAGAAACCCTTGCGCATGAAAGTTCTTTATTATCTTCTCTTAGGCAGATAATGGCGGTCAATCCGCACTTGGCAGGTCTAAATATGACCTCAATCCTCAATACATTGAGGAGCACGTGTCTTACTAATCATAACTCGTATATCGTACACTTGATGGTAGATGAATGTTCGTTTAATAATTGATTTTTACTATCGTAATTACACAATATCGTTAGTTACAGTTGTTACACTGTATAGCATTACAATATTCTTCATGCCTCGTTGGTCGACTGGTTGCAAGCGCGTTTGCCAATCGTGAGGTCCTGGGTTCAAATCCTGATTCGGGTACTATAGGACTTTTCTGGTTTAGAATTTCTATTAGTGACTCGGAGTCTGGGTCTGTGCCCGGTGTATGGCAAATGGCTTACCACCTATTCCCTGGGACTTAAAACGTAACTGGTGAGCCGTGGGATTGTACTACGAGACGGGTGATATTACGTTACACGCCTCTGCCTACCTCTGCGGGGATTACATTCGTGATGTTACGTTTACAATATCATTTAGTTTAGGAGAAGGAAATTATTCATTTGTTGTTGTAAGCATGACTTAAGGTTCACAGCATTAACATATTCTTAAGCAAAAATTAGTTTGAAACTTTAATAAGATTGTTAAAGTTCTTACGTCTCACCAAAGTTTCGTGCTGTAAATGAGAAAGTTTTTCCTAAGATTAAGAAGATATTAACAAGCGTTATTTTTGTATTTCTCGAAAATATTTACAATAGGTTTTTCTGTTTGACTGCAAATCGTAAACTTGTTTAATGTCACAAGCGTGTTTCGTGTCGTTATTTCTTTTTCAGAAGTAACACAAATTTTGTAATGGATTTCGATATATTGTACTTTGCACTTCAAATTCAGATTTATTATTTAGGAAAAAATATTTCCAAATTGAAAATCACTGGACTAACGAGTTGTGATCAACACATGAAACTTGTTATGTTATGTTTTGTCGAGTTGCGAAATAATTGAATAAAAAAAGTGTAAATGTTTGTTGAGTTTTGTTATTGTAAATTTCTAATGAAATGAGTGAAATGAAGTAATCATATCATCATTGAGTACAGAATACTGAAACCTTTAAAGCCAAGTATAAATTAGCTTCATTAAGAAAGCAACTTGCTGCAGAAAATTTAGCCCACGCCCACTGGAAATTCCTTTCCCTAGAGAGTTTTTTCAATTAGGTGTACCTATCAACTTAGTCTCACAAATTTATACTTCCACGCACTCATACACACACACACACACACACACACACACACTTACAAACAATCACGCACACATAACACACGCTCACATTAACATAATTATATCTGCATTCAAACACAAACTTACCGGAGCCAGATGTATAAGCCTACTCGTACTTACCTTTTATATACCAATTGTTGTCATATAAATATAACGTTAGATATGTTAAATAGATAATTATGTT
>DWJK01003634.1:0-12893 GCA_018248815.1 Croniades pieria auraria
GAAATTGGGTAGATAGCTTAAGAAAAAAAAAATCCGTATTCAATTAAAGCTATTTTATTATTATAGACATGCATACAAATAATATGAGTAATTCATTTTATCATTGCTCTTATTATAATCATTGTATTTCATCAGTTACATTCGCATTATTATTACCATTGTTTTAATTATTAAATATTTTTGTAATTAATGGCTTTGTTGTTTATTAAATATTTTTGTCATTAATGGCTTTGTTGTTTATTAAATACTTTTGTAATTAATGGCTTTGTTGTTTATTAAATATTTCGTAACTAATGTTTTTGGATATCCCCGTTGGACTAAATCAAGATCACTCGTTGCTTGAGTTTTATTATTTTCCTTATCTCTGTACTCTCTCGATCGCTCAGCTGATGTACTGATTTGTGAACTATTACGATGATGAACACCTATTTGTACAACTATTGCATTTGGATACTCAATAGAGTTTTCGGACTCTGTCATTATTTAATCTAAAAATTAGTTAATCAGTTTACAAAAATTACATATTATACTTTAATATTCATATTTCATGTCGTAACTTAATAAAAATAATTCAAAGCAGATATTTAATAACTTACTCAATTACACTAGTTATGAATAAATCATTGGAATTATCTATTCAAAGTAATACAATTATATTATGATAGTTAATCTTGTTGACATGCAATGATTTTATAGAATCCAAAATGAATAGATAAATCATTGAAAACGAATTAATAATGTTTACTAATAATAATTTATATACATTTACTAATACCTACAATCAAAAAGTGAGGTTAAACTCAAAAAATATTAAAATCACGCTCACGCGTTAGATTTATCGAACGAAATGTATAATCACTATTACTTTTACTATAAATTCACTTGAATTTGAGAAATCTTTTTATTTTATAACTTTCAAACTAATGTGTTATTCTTTACGTCACTATGTTGAACTTTGATAAAAAAAAACAACATGGCGCCTAAACGAAAATCATGACGATATTGCTATAATATTTCTCTCATACGTCGATAAAGAAGTTTCACTTTCACTTCAATAAAGTACAAGTAGCGACGTCTAGCGGATTAAATGGTAAGCAAAAAACAACATGGCGCGTAACCGAAAATCGTGACGATTTGCTATAAAATTTCTCTCATACATCGAAGTTACGTCTAAGAAGTTTCATTTCAAAAACTTCATGTTGCCTCCTGTGCCCTGTTTTACTAATTACTTATCCAGATTTTTTTATATATTGATCTACATTTCGTTAGCTTTTCTCCAGTTATTTGATTAACTTAGTTGCGCACGTGGTAATGAATGGCATTTCAAATATCCTGATGACTACCAATTAATAATACATAATATTATACATTACACAATGACATAAAACAAAACAAATTCTACTGAGGGACCCAGTAGTGCACAGCGTCTTCAGTTAAACACACTGTCATTGAAACGTAACATCAGGACTTCAATCTCCGAACGGGTAGGCAGAGGAGGAGTTTCACCAGTTACGTTTAAGTCTCATGGAATAGGTGGTGAGCCTAGGGCCATACACCGGGCGCAATTCCAGACTCCAAATCTCTACTAGAAATTCTAAATTACAAAAATCTAATAGTACCCGACCTGGGATTTGGACCCAATACCTTCCGATCGGCAGTCGCGCTTGCAACCACTCGAGCAACGAGATAGTCTAGTGGCAATGTTCAGTTAAACACACTGTTACTGTATTCGACGTATTAACTGTTGCTAGTGAGAATGCGCGTGTGCGCGTGTTAGATATAATAAATGTGTATATCTAATTATCCAATATATATTTTTATTACTTATTTAATACTTATTTTATTTACAGATGAGATTTTCAAACAACGTAGGTTTCGATGTACGAAAAGTTTTAAGAAAAAACATACCTTAAGTAGTAGACGGATATCTCTTATTGTTAACTAGTTCATGTTGTTTTTGTACGTTAAAGTCAGTCATAATGCGGTGGCTCCTGAAGCTGAACTATAAACGCGTTTCATGAAGCACAGCCGTGGACCGCGAAGAAGCTGCATCGTGCTTCGAGATAATATCATTTGTAACATCATAATAGTGACAAACGTCACATGTTTTGCAGAACATCCAACATTCGTTTTGATTGCCGCGTCTTCTTAAAAACGTTCAGCTTCAACCTCCGCATAGGGCAGATAGCTCGAAGATTCCACCCTGACACTGAACCTAATTCTGTCAATGTCAATGTCGGGAGGGAAACATCGGGAAACTGCGTGGAATTTCAAGTCATTAAAACGCTCGCTCGGTGTAGAAATTCAGTCCGGCGGCGCAACGTTAATCACGTACATGACGGCTGTTGCGTGAACTTTGTTACTTTAATGACAACTCTATTATGTGAGCCTCTTCGCAGCCCGGTAACGCGTTCGCTAGTAAGGCTTTCAAGGATATATAAAATACCTTACACGTAATGTTTTACAAAGGCCTCTAAATTTATCTCGCCATGAGTTCCGTCAGAGATGACTTATTAGTAAGCGTTGAAGTTTATTTCCGCGCTGTACACGCGTTGACATGATGCGGCTGCGAATTGGCGCGCGGTCGGATCACTGTTCACGTACCTTCGACCTCAACGAAATGTTCCATGTTAACGAAACCTAAAAACTAAAAATAAAGAAAAAAGCTAAATTTGATTAGTGGGTAATATTAGCAAATAGTGGTGTTAAGGAAGGAACATAGGTATGTTGTTATACGTTTGTTATTTAAACGTGGAGCGTTGTTGTATACAGTTACCCTCGCATCATGTACCCACAATAAAAATGCCTAGACTGCGCTTTCATTTAACTTTTCAAATAAGAGTACAATAAATAATTGTTCTGTTCACTATTTCCAAATATGTACATCAAAAGCTCAACCGTAGCTTTTGCTGACGGTTTAAAAAAAAATAATTGGCAAAATGGCGGCGTAAGTCAGGGGTGAACAAATAATCAGGGCAGTAATGGTAGTCGTTTATTTACTTTTGGCGATTTATAATTCTCGTGGGGCGATGCTGAATGTGTTCGGGAGGAGTTTTGTAATGGTAACGCCATTCAGTTCCGCCTCGTTGAAAGGGGAACGGTGCGAGCTGGGGCTGCGTGCGGCCGGACGGGCGCAGGGGACCTGCATTGTACTCTTTAGCTGCACTTTACAAATTTTGTAACTGATAACGGGCACTGCGGCAAAGAGTATATAAAAGTAATAAAGTTAAACTACAACTCAACTAATAAAGTTAAACTACAACTCAACTAATAAAGTTAAAATACAATTTCAAATTATAAATACATAGTATTGATTGCATACCACGGCATTTGGTAACTTTAGCATATATATATGTATATAGTTTTACTCAAAGAGCAATTAAACATTAAGGAATTGTAAAGATATATACTATAATGCTTGTGAAAGAGATATGAAAATATATTATTTACGTATTCACATAATCTTACACAAAGGAACGCCAAAAAAGGGCCTAATACACGAGTGTGTTGATTGAGACAGTCAGACCAATGTCTCTTAAGATGACGGGAGGACAAATGTATTCAATCGAAAGTCTGAACATTGTGTTGTTAACATTATGTTGAAAGTTTGTCTGGGCACTCCAGGTGTAGTGAAAAAAGTTTAATATTCATTGATTTAGATATTATTGCTAAATCTGCTGCTTTGCGATAGGCACAGAGTGGTCAGGCGTTTCAGAAAACTTGTAACATCACGGAATGTGGTAATACTATGTTTAACGTTTGGTAAAGGTCGTAGATATTTAGTGTTTAATTAAATGTCACGTGTTGTTACGATGAAGGAAACGCATCCTCACAAAATTTGCACACCTTAAAGTTCACCGTGATGTTTTTTTAAGCTCCTTATGCTCCTTTTTATGAGAGGTGACCAGTGGTCAACAGTTGGCGGAGAAACGGTTGACAATATGTGTTGACTGTGTGCATTAAGTTACAGTTCGCTACGAGGACTAGAACGCCCGAATGCTCCCCAACCAATAAAGGACCAGTTCGTACTATCACTCCGTGTAAAAACTTCATTTACTGACACGATTTAAATTAAACCAAGTAAGGTCATTTTGAGAAATCGTGTTTGAAAGTTGTCTGCTGCGGTATCTAGGTAATATTTAAGGATTTTTTTGTTAGTTTTTGTCGCCGGCTTCGCTTGTTTTGTGAGTGAGTGTAAATAGATTTAGATATTTCGTTATGTCGATATTCACTGTTTGTTAAAATAAAGTAGCATTGCTAAGATATGATGAATAATGTTTGTTTGGAATTATTATCGCGAAGTAAATATTTTGAATCTTTCCAGGTACTATCTGTACTTTGTTCCAGATCGATCACGAACAGCACAGCAAGAATAGGCCTTCTTGTGTAAATCCAGTTAGATTTCGTTATTAATTTATTTTTATCGATTGTTAAGTTAGCACAACGTCGGTAACAAGAGTGCCAGGTGCGGGGCCAGGCCCCGCTCGCTCCGTCACTGCACGTTACAGGCCAGTCGGCAATAGCTATACACGAGTCTGCTCTGCTCGAGGCTGGCCGTCGGCGCGGCTGACATGTCGTAGTAACAATATACGCTTACGACAGAAATAGAGGCTTCGCTGGTACATCCCGGAGCAGCCGTCTGCCTGTCCCACCGCTTACGGAGTACATATACTCTAGGTATACAAATTATGCATAATTACATATTTTAAAGGACATTGGAGATTGAGAAAATTAGAAAACGAAAGGGTTTTTAATATCGGTATATAAATGCCGTCGTACTGACATCCAGCAGTTGAATGTAATTGATATTTTGACGAAAACTAAAGTACAAAAAGTGCAATATCTGCGGCGTGCAGCGGCGTCGCGGCAGCGTGTGAGGTTATCGTATTCACGACATTAGTCGTGTTTGATATTGTGTAACTATCATCATACTATCGAACTATTAGGTTGTGAAGTCTTGAGTGTTGAGATGTGCTCACTCGTACAACGAGAATGATGTGGGACTCACCCTCTGCAAGACTAAGA
The DNA here is from genome assembly GCA_018248815.1 of Croniades pieria auraria. NCBI lineage: Eukaryota > Metazoa > Arthropoda > Insecta > Lepidoptera > Hesperiidae > Croniades > Croniades pieria. The sequence continues at coordinate 5,026 of DWJK01003634.1, forward strand.
GGGCGTCGCAGGTCAGGCGCGACCAGCTCGGTTTTGTGGAGCTCGACTAGTTGAGGTTACTCGTTGTAATACTCAGGAGAGAGGGAGAAACCTACACAGGACTTTTCAAAGTAGCACAGTACTTTTTAAAATACTGAGGAAAATACTGGGCCAAAAATTAAGAAATGGGTGCAATCGGTTCCGAGCTCCATCTTAGCACTCCAAGCAGACCGCACTCGTCTCTGGTCCAAGCGGCTGTGGTGAATACTTGCTATATCTTTGAAGGTATAGATGAAATTCTTATGATTTATAATTAAAGTTTCTTAAAACTTACTTACATATGTTAATGAATCACTTAAAAATTTAAGTAAATTAATTTACAGTTACTTACCTATTATGTTGACTTTGATTTTTAATTTGTTTGAGTGAATTTTAGTACAATGGAAATTATTAAAAGTATCTTAAAGTTTATATGACAGTTCGGTTACATAATAGAAGCTCGAACTCCATCCAGCTGCAGCGGGGCCTCCGGCAAAGATATATAATATCTCCAAAACTTTTTACCACTGCACTGGAAGAGGTAATCAAGCTGATGGAGTGGGCAGGATTGGGCATTAACATTAATGGCGAACACCTCACACAACTTCAATTTGCCGACGATATAGTGATCCTGGTGGAATCGCTAGACGACCTAAGCACCATGCTCAGTGACATCAATAGTGCCTCACAACGCGTGGGTCTTAACATGAACATGGACGAAAATCATGTTTAACGTCCATGTTACACTCGTACCGGTTGTTGTTGACGGCACTGCTCTCGAGGTTGTAAACGAGTACAATTACCTAGGACAAACGATCCAGATGGGTAAGTCCAACTTCAAGAAAGTGGTCACTCGAAGGATCCAATTCGGACGGGCAGCGTTCGGGAAACTACGAACTATTTTGTCGTTCAACGTACCTCAATGCCTGAAATCGAAGATATTCGACCAATGTATGTTACCAGTGATGACATACGGTGCCGAGATGTGGTCCTTTACTGTGGGCCTCATACACAAACTCAAACTCGGTCAACGAGCTATGGAGTCAGCTAAGCTTGGATTTTCTCTATGTGATAAAATCCGAAACTCTGAAATCCGTAGACGAACCAAGGTTATCGACATAGCTCTGAAAATTAGTGAGTTGAAGTGGCAATGGGCAGGCCACATCGCTCGAGTGACCGACTACCGATGGGGAAGAAAGGTCATCGAGTGGCGATCAAGTCTCGATAAAAGAAGAGTAGGTCGCCTGCACACTAGATGCTCTGACAACCAGAAGAAACAACGGGAAGCTGCTGGATTCGGATGGCCAAGGACCGGATGGAGTGACGCCGATTAGGGGAGGCCTATGTCCAGCAGTGGACATCGAGAGGCTGACGAAGATGATGATGATGATTTTAAAGTTTGTTATAGCTGTTTTTTTGCAGTTTTCTAAAATAATAGGTAAAATACAAATCAGCTCGTAATTGTGATGCAGGGCTGAGAGGCTTGCGACAGACGCGAGCATGCAGCGCGCCGCCAAGCGGGGTGTGAGATGTCTCAATGAAAGCAAGTACTGAGGCGATTAACCCGTAAAATCGTACATGTAATGCTAAGATACGTGTAAAATGAAGTGTTAAAAATGAGTGTAGAAATGCTGATTGGACGCAGGTATTTAGCGGCGGCGAATGCGACACGCGCCACCGTGCCACCACGCCACGATGCCACGCCTCGTTCGTTCCATCGCGGTACGCGCTCGCATCGTGTCATGTGGCTAATTACGTCGTACTAATGCCACTACACTCGGTGGACGATCACGCTCGCCTACCGATACAAATAAAATGGTTCGTTGTCCACTAACGAAATTAACTTGGCGCGAAACTTTATTCTGAGAAATCGACTCGGTCATACGCTCGCTCCGCGGCCGGCATTGTTTTGCGCGGCCCGGCCGACGGTGATGGATCGAGCGCTCTGGCCGCTCATTATTGCCGGCGCATAAAGGAAGACACTTTACTTTGTTAACAGCTACTAGTATTACACATGGGAATCACCAATCAAACGCTGACGGCTCGCGACGTGCGCGCTCGTCATCTGTCTCGCTGCGTTTTTGAACTCGACGCTTTGTGAACTCGTCAATCAAGTAGCGGCGAGCCTCATCACTGATACCTGCTACTACGCTTGTTCTTCTTTTTCCCTTTCAAGAATATTGAAATTTAATTAAAATTCCTTAGATCTGAGATCGGCGTAGTTTGATATTAATCATCGAGCTGCAGTTCTAATAAAGTTAATTGAAACGAGATATACGTCCATACGTGCAGTACGGATGCGTTAATGAACGTGATAGCGAGTGCACCGGCAGCGTGGCCCACTGCGCGCACTGCTGCCACGACGTACCGCGTATATTTATGACTTTAGCCTGTTTCAGTACACTGCGTCATAAATAAATCTGACGATTTTCCACCGCTGTTTGGTGGACCTGGACATCCACGTTCGAAGCCTGCGAGGCTCGCTGATATATGATTATATTGTAGTATAGAAGACTTAAGTTTATAACCGGTTTATTTTTGTCTAAAAACGTAAGCTGTATGTTTGCGTAGGTGTCGCATTCACTTGGTAATGTTTCCCGCAAAGGTGATGTAGAAATAAGAAAGATTATGTTTCCTGGCAAACATTGTATTTTGCTGAAGCAACCAGTCCGCCAGCGGCCAGTCCTCAGGGCCACCGCGTACCTCGGCGCTACGGAGACATATACATACTATGGGACTAAACATAACATGGGTCAATTAAATAATCTTCAGACAAATATATACGAGTACATTCATACCTGAATTTCTTCGGTTCAGAATTTAGATTTTTTCATTTCGTTGATAGTTGTGGTGGCATTTCCATTTAGTAGATAAGTATTGTCTCTTGCTGTAACGATAAAGGAAACGAAATGAGGATCCCTGCACGATAAAGAGTGCTCCAGAAAAAAGGTTCCTAAGGCGTGTGAAATTTGCGAACCCGCACTTAGCTAAAGTAACAGCTTGGCAGTAGCGTGGACCATTATGGCCTTAACCCCGTCATTCTGAGAAAAGACCCGTGTCCAACAATAAAACGATGAAGGTACGATTTTACACGACTACACCCCACTCTTGTTGCGTTCCTTGAATACTCATAGCTTATGTACATATTGATAGGACGATCTTTTGTTTACAAAACTCACTTGTAGATAGAAAAATCATTGACTTTAAGTTATTAAACCAGTTTTATTTAGTCGATTAAGCCGGTAATTCCCGAAGACAGAGGAATGTAGCACACTCCCACATTTCTGCTGTTACATTCACATCCGACAGCAACAGTGATATTGCTTGTTTAAACACACAGACGCACATCTCGGAGACGTTAAGTAATTCAAGTACCTATTAAACGACCAACAAAGTGTTGGATATCGAATCCCTAATAAACATAACATCATGCTTGTAATACCCGAAGAGGTAAGCAGAGGGGTAGTTCGATCCTAGGTTTCACCAGTTACGCGTAAGTCCACTATGGATTAGGTGGTGAGCCTATTGCCTTGCACCGAGCACTAATCCAGATTCCGAGCCACTACCAAAAATTTTAAGATAGAAAAATCCAGTAGTACCTGATCCGAGGATCGAACCCGGAACCTCTCGGTCGGTAGTCGCACTTGCAAATACTCGACCAACGAGACTGTCAATTGTTATTGAATTATGAGAGTAAATTGACGGAAAGTTAATTTTGTTTCATAAATATCGTGACATAACAATAAAGAAGTGAATGTAAATATTAATTAGGTGCAATGGACCCGCGCCGCTCGTAAATTACGTCGGAATCGGATCAAGCGCGGTGGGTCCGCGACAATGTGCGAAACATTCCAAATATCAACAAAGGAACTTTTGACGCTCCTAGTACCTACGAGTGCGCGGCTGGGGAGTGCGCGCCGCCGGCCGAGAGGTGCACGGTTCCCGCCCGTATTACCGCGCACCCACGGTCCACTGGGAGCTTGGCGGGGTGCAAAAGGGGTGTGCGTTATCGTGCTCGGCGCGCCAGCTGGCTCACCGTGGAAAATCAATTTCCACGTGGAGCGACGGATGTCGCATCTGCGCGCTGCACCGCCGACACCGCCGCGCCGCTCCCGCGCCCGAAATACATCGCCGGCGCAGGGAACCCATGAGGGTTATTATGACTTCTCTTCTGTAAGCGGTGATGACTTTCAATAAACACCTAGCTCCCACTCATACTATTATAAATTGTGTATACAAATTTAAATAGATTCATTCGTTTTTTTTTTTAATTGCAATAACTAATTAACTCCTGTTTATGTAATAAATAAACAGTCATCATCATCAGCATCATCGACCTATTTCAGTCCACTGCTAGACATAGGCCTCCCCCAATGAGCGCCATCGCGCTCTAACCTCGGCTTTTCGCATCCAGAGAAAGAAGAAAAAAAAAAAAATGTCACGATATAAAAATACAGCTACAGAAAGTACGTGTAGCACGATTGGTAGAATAATACGAGTGGTATGTGTAGTTGTACGCATTATACTTATGTAGCAGATAAGCACAAGTTTCAAATGAAATCGTTCAGTTTATTCGCGAAATAAAATTACGAAGATATACGTTAAAAAAAATCGGTTAAAATAACGAATTAGTTTGATATCGATACTCATTAGCGCCGCGACATTCGGCGCTCTGAAGCGATCTAGTGCGACACGCCGCGGCGACCACCCGCGCGCCGCGCCGCTGTCGCCGCGCTAGTACCGGCGCGAATCGCTTTAACGCAAACATATAATCGTTCGTTCTATTTGTTTCAAGCCAGCCGTAACCGGGGATTTAATAAAAACATCAAAGGAGGTGCGTAAGAGCAAGTCCGAAACACTAATTACGATTGGTCTCGCTTTACCGGAAATAGTGTCGCTGAGTGGCGTGTATTTTGGGAGCGCGGCTGCGGAGGTTCCTGCGGCTCGCGGCAGACCACGCGGCGCGAGTTCTGCTCGCCGAGTACCTTCGGGTTAATGGTCTGCGCTAAGCTTAGCAGTATTTCTTGTCATTATTAAAATCCCACGAGCCTGATTAGTTTTTTTACCACTTTATTGCCAAAATAGTAAATGCTTAATGCGATCTTAAAAACTGATGCATTTAAAACTCCACGCATGCATATAAGGGGGCGTCCATTAATTACGTGATGTGATTTTAGAGTTTTATCTGAGCCCCAACTGGCGGATTTTTTTGAGATTTTGCTCAACTCCTCTTTCCCACCTTCGAATCTCACATGAGATTTTTCCAAAAAAATAATTTGCTTAATATTTTAATTTAAGACTAATCAAGACTACTATTTAATATTACTGAGTAAGTAGGCCAGAATTACAGTGAAAAATAAAAAATAAAGTACTTAATCGCTATATAAGGTTAAACACTATTTTCTTGCAATTTAACATTTTTTTTGCGCAAAAAAATTACGTGATATTTACCGAGACCCGCCCTTTCTCCAAAGTAAAATTAGATGACATTCGACTTGACCTGCCTTCTTGTACACCTCACGTAATTATTGGACCCCCTAATGTACTAAATTGAACTTCAGAAAAATTGCACTAACAGTTAAAAACATGTTAGCATGTTTATAATAGGTGCGCAAAGGTGTCGGCGCGAGTGATGGGTGTTATTGGATTACCAACAATTCATTCCAGGCCAGTGCTTGCCTCGTCGATTATTACCGTGACTGCTGTAACTTTTGTTAAACAAATAACACTTTTTTTTAATAAATTCACATATTCACGTGGACTGAAAACGTTACCACTACATTTATTATCCCTTTTCACGAAACATAAACAAAACGAAAATCTGATTTAATTGAAAGCTGACTCGAAATAAGCTTTGTAGATGTAAATATATATACGTACATACATGTGGCGGAGTGTTCGTACAAATTACTGCATGTCAAACGGGTGATCGACTGGACCGTCTGAACCGCCGTCTTCATATTGTACTCAAATTTTACGTGCTTTCATGACATCCTCTAAAACGATTATATTTAAGTACTTTGAAAAATATTTTTTATATGCTCCAGAAAATATGCGTATTAGTAAGAATTTATTTCGTATCGATGATTATAATGCTCTATCACGCAAGTAGTACGCAAATATTCAGTACAGAGAGACAACCAAAGCGTAAAATTGGCGCGAGTAAGAAGCGGTAGCGGGTGGACGCGCGTAGCAGCGCATAGCCGCACGGGGCCGCACGGAGCTGCACGGAGCTGCACGCAGGACTCAGCCGCTCGGCGTGACATCGCGATTTCCACGCACCCATCCCGCGCCGCGTGTCACAAAGGAAATTAACTATGCGTCCGTGTGCGTGCTGCCTGCCGTACTGCGCGCAGAACAACTCTGCTTTTACATTTGCATATTTATTTATACTCGTTTTCCCTTAGACAGTTTTCGCAGTTTAAAAGTAATCGGAATAAAAATCGATATGATATTAAACACACACTAGATACGAAGTTCTTTAATAAACATATAATTGAGAACTTATTTAGATTGACATTCAAAATTCCATAAGCCCAAACGTTACGTAACATCCCGCCTGTAATTCCCGAAGAGGTAGGCTGAGGAGTGTAGTACACTTCCACGTTTCACCAGTTACGTTTATGTTTCATTATGGAATAGATGAGATGAGCCTGCTTTTATAGACCGGGCACAGATCCAGACTCCGAGCTGCTACTAGAAATTTCAAGACTGATAAATCCAATAGTACCTGACCTGGGGATTGAACCCAGGACCTCTCCATCGGTAGTCACGCTTGTAACGAACTCGACCTACGAGGCAATCGAAATTTCATATTTTTTAAATAAACATCTAAATGACTTATGTTCACGAAGAAAAATATTTTGAATTGGAATTTTGACATCGAAGACAAGTTCTTATAAATAAATTGAATTCACAAATTTGTTCCTCCTTCCTACTTCAAACATTAATTTTAGTAGCGAATATACTATTAGTTTGAATAGCGCTCCCCTTCGTGTTCGCAAACCTCGTTACCGTTACACTGAGGAGACATGCACTAACCATTTGGACTCAGTTGCGCCCCGCGGGCACAGCTGGCACAAGCCATGCTGGTGGACTTGTTGCTGCTGGCAACACGTGAAGCTTGGCTTTTACTTAAGGGATCAGAAACACTGACACCCACTTCTTTTTATAATGATTCTTACAGTTTAACTTTTTTAGCTTACGTTAATTATAAAATTGATAATGTTATTATTGCGCTGACGCTACTTCTCCTATAATCAACCGCCAGTACGCCAATGAAGGAGGAACCATTGTTCCGTCGTTGAATGAAAAGTTCTATTTGACTAGACGCGGGTATTTTTTGTGTTTTTAAAGTAATTTCAGCAGATGTTCCCATTTGATCGATCAGTCTTTCTTTAAAAATATATAGAGGTCTATTATTTTTACGAGGGGTTAAATTATTTTCTTCATCCGTATATGAGCTCGGAGGAAGAAGTTAGGGCCTTTATCGAAAATGTATTTTGCAAATTTAAAGCGCGAGTCGAGCGGAGCGCGGAATATGATACAGCAAGTTGCAGTTATTCAAACGTTAGGTGTTACGCGAGGGATTTAAAATTAACACAGTACCGGTAAATGTATTCTTAATCAGATTATCATTTTATTTTGAAAGGCACGTGGACTGCAAAAATTTGAATTAAATAGTGTGTTGTTGTACATTCTGTGTGTTCATATCAATGAGCGCAGTTGCGCCTGTCCTCGGCTTGTTGCATCCAGCATCTGCCTGCAGCCTTTCGCAGATCGTCCTCATTGGGGGAAGCCTATGTCCAGCAGTGGACAAAGATAGGCTGATGACGACGATGACGATATCA
>DWJK01003635.1:0-12892 GCA_018248815.1 Croniades pieria auraria
CCTCCACGCTGGCCAAGTGCGGGTTGGCGGACTTCACACACCATAGAAACATTTTTTTTTTTTTATTTTTTTTTATTTTTTTTTTTTTCTTATAATATCGAACGGAATTTCGTTTTTCATTTTTATCATTTATTGAAGTCAATTTCACCTGACAATAATTCTTGTCAACTACAGGTATTTAAAGGTAGTAGATATAAAGACCGTTCAGTAAGTTATCGGTTCTGTAAAAGCGCTTTTTTGCGCTAACAAACATATCATATGGCAAACTAACATATCGTAACTCTTTATAGAAATACCTACAGAATCTCTACAGAAAAATCGATCTTCAGCAGACTAATTTACCATTTCATTGACAAGATGTCTACGGATGCACTTTTATAAAAAGCGTGTTAAAAATAATATCAAGCACATCCATATATTTATGTTGTTGGTATATGATATATATATATATATATATATATATATATACATACATATATGTGTGTATGTATATATATATACGTAAAACATATATATCCATATTGTTACGTGATTTTCATGAGGTAGGAAGAGGCTAAGATTTTCCACATCGTGCAAACTTCAAGAAACTCAAAAAATAATCATTCAACACAATTGGACATAGTGAAATGTCTGAGGCTAATTTAAAATAGAGTCAAAATCGCTAACATTAGTAATAGTAATTATGTAATCCATTACTAATTGCTGAGTAGATAACAATACGCTGAATTATATCTGAAATTTAGGTATAGACGTTCTGTGCACGCGAAATTGGAGTAATAAAATTACTGTTAAAACCCAAACTTTCTCAATAAAACCCTAGATTGTGTAAAAAAGATTAATACGGTTAAAAATATAAACCCGTCGCAGCGGGGCGCAGTCTCCCTTAATACTTTATTACGGCTCGTATAAGATCACTCGGTTCTCCTTTGCGACTGCGTTTTAATCGCTGCTAAGTTACATTGACCTGAGCAAAATATGTCTGCCAGAAACATATCGTCTCGTTCCATGGGAAGAGCGAAAGAACAAGCTTGTTCATAACATATTTAAATAATTGTATACATTTATAAAACGCTCCTATACTAGGTAATCCTTTGTACTGATCTCTTTGATGGACTGATTAGAGATAAGAAAATTGATTAAGTATCAGTACGTATTCACAATTTAACTTCATAACGATAGTCTCATGGTGACCACGTTCTATGATGTTATCGTGAAATGATTATCACAAGTTCCTTAAAGTTTTAGTTCTCTAATACCCTAACGGCACAAGTCAAATATCGAATTGTCACTCAAAACTTACGACTTTGTTTAAAAGCAACACAATTTGTCGCCGTTTCTATGTCAGATTTTTAGAACTCTAGATAAAATTTTTGATTTTCAATTAATTACTTATATAAAAATTAAAGAGTCGTCTTCTCATTCTGAAAAGAGATCCGTATCCAATAGTGAACCGGTAAAAAGTTAACGATGTTAATCACCTCAGACATGATCAATTTTCAGTCATTATTTTTGATAAATTAATGTATAAATCAATTTAATGACCAGTAATAGGTTTTTTGACGTATTTTATCGCTTCTCACTATATAATCTAGTTAAACATGCGAAATTCTTCACAGATTTAGTTTTTTTCGAAAATCATAAAATCAATTTGTGTTAGGAAAAACTCAAGATCTTATGTTAACTTACGAATCCTTATCAGATCGCTGTTAATTCCTAGTAACAAACTAGGTATTTCGTTATAAAGATAAGCTAAATCCTAAACACATATTTAAACACATGTATCAATTTTAACCACTACTTAGTTACTAGGGGATAATACATATTGATTGGTTTTCGATATAAGGAATAAATTACGATTTTTAGTTCTTGGCTCCTGGGATTCATAAGAGAAACGATACAGCTCTAGCTGTAATACAGGAAGGAAGTAAACTACATATTTGTTTTATCATATACTAGACAAAAGCTTTATTTTATATTTCCCAATAATTCAATAATCGTACAATAGGATTACCATAAAGTTTTTCGTTTCATAAGATTTATATCTGTCTACCGCCGTAACATACTTACAAAAAAGGAATTTAAAAATATTAGTGACTCGTAATAAAGAAATATAAAACAAATTACATTTTAATATCGATAACAATACAGAAAGTACTATAACTGCCACTTTCTTCTAATTATAGTAGTCTACCAGTCAACGAACTGAAAGAAAATCATTCCAGAATATTTCTGATCATCTATCAATGCTTTGTATTCCTGGACTAATTTCATAAGCAAATAGCAATAATCCTGCAAGCGCATTATAGTTGTGAAAGCTAAATGCTGTTACCGTGACACGTGTCGCGATTATCTTGTTAAATCTTCGACTGCAGGCGCTGACTGTTCCACGCACGTGACTCAAATATCATATAACATTCGTGTCAATTTTCTTAGCCACATACATACCTGTATGTAAGGGGTTCAAAGCTCCAACTAAGGAGTCCAAGCCAACCTGTACCTGATGCACTCTGCTAAACAACCTTGAGAATTAGGGACAAAAAACGGAGAGGCCTATGTCCAACAGTGGACTGAGACAGACGTGACGTAACGTATAACTGAAAATGTTACGCTTATTTACTTAAATAAACAAATACGTACATACATATATCATCAACAGGCCTTTTATTATTCCACTCTTGGACACGGGTATCCTCTCAAAGTAACAATAGTTAACACCATAGTCTGAAACCCAGCCAAACTGCACACGCCTTCGAGTCCATCGTAGGGAATTCTAAAACGTGAAGGTTTCCTCAGGATACCTTCCTTTATCGTAACAGCAAGTGATATCTGTTAAATCTTAAAAAGAACATTTTTGGTTAAGAGCACAGCACATGTAAACCCAGTACTCCCGGAGTAGGAGGATAAATTCTTAACCACTAAGCTGTCACGACTATTTTATGACGTATGTATATTCTAACGCAGCCAGGGATATAGCTCAAAGCGCTTATATGTATATTGCAGTTCTCAATCCTGGATTCTATTGTATTATTCAGTCCTCCCAACATGTCATGATCAACTCACCAACCCTTCTGTTTACGTGAGTTATACGGACCAGGGGCGTTAAAATAGTGCTATATCACTTATGTAGTTATACAAAATTGTTATTATTATATCGTCACGCTATTCCTCGCAGGGTAGACAGAGACACTTAAGCCCTTACATACTTATAGTCATCACCCTTACATACCATACATTACTTGTGAAGCTGTCAAACCGGGAAGAGTTAAGGCCATAGTCTGCCACGGTCTCGAAAACCGCAGCTTCTCGCACCGCCGCAGCTGCTGCCCGTCGACGGCCAGAGCATGTAGCAGTGTCTAGGTAGGCTGCGCCATACCCCAATCGTCCAGCACCAGGTTCTGTTGTCTCTTACTACTTCGTGCTATCGGGTGATGTATTCTTTCTCCTTGCCGACACGGATACATATCCAAACGCAGCTTGATAATAATAATGGTAGTAAAAATATTAAGTTTACAGTATGAACGACGCAGACGGTGCCATTATATGTTATATCAATGCGAATAGCAAAAAATTGTGTGTAGATATATAAAGGCGGTACGAATATATGTATGTGATTATCTCGCCGTGTTCCGATTAGTCGCTAACTGCTGAAGTGCCGAGTGAGGAGCGCGGGCGCGCGCGTGACTAACATGTCATATTACAAGTAAGCGCGTTAATTTGTTTCCGCAGCTACCCTCTGCACTCCTTCATAACTTGCTTAGGAATTAGCGCTTCGACTCGCGCTGACGAAGCCTTGTTTAGCTAGCTTTGCGCTATCGATGGTAGTTCAGATTTTGTTAAATCCTTTTTGGTATTTCGTCTATACATACTGGGTATAAATATGTTCTGTTCATGTCGTTAAGGTCATCAAATATTCAGCTCAATAATCACTAATATGTGAGAACCAGTAAAATATTAATATTATTGTTAGAATATTCAGAAAATACATATTTATTTACACGTCTCTCGCTGCCGAAATGTTCAAAATATTTAATTACTGTCAATAGTTCCATTTTTATAAATATAATTGCCTCATGAATTGCACCCATATGTATTGTTTAGTCGTGAATATGTACCAATTCATATATGTACATACACATGCATAGATATATAGATATTTAGTCCAACAAAGTTAGCGCGATGCGGTCCAAAATTTCCAAGCGCTGCCTTTGTGCATTGAAACTGAAATAGTATAGACTAAACCTGTTCGTGTTTTCCTGCAAGGCTACAAAACATCGCCTAACACCATTTCAATACGTTTGGTATGAAAATGTTTAGGCACATACTTAAAAAAAAATCAGTACATAAAAACAATTACGCGTTAAAGAAGTAAACCTCATAACGCTAGCAAGTTTACGCTTGTAGTGAATAGAAAATAGAACATATTTAATTGGAACATTGGCGTGTTATTGTTGGAGAGCGAGGCGATAACGGCACGGAATAGAAACACCCGCAGGGCGCGTTCCGAATTAATCCAATCCGCGCCGTACGTATTACAGAAAGCTAATGGGCCAAAGTTTCCATGTAAGCCAATTGTGTGCCGTTAATCTAATCGGTGCCTTGTTCTACGATATTTTGATATCGCTTTCACCGTAACAATTGCCAAATGAAAAATACGCGGATTTCCTGTCGACTGTAATCGCCTTGTAATCCATCAACCGAAACGATGGTGAACAATTTGCTTACGAAACGTTCCGACTAAAACCCTATTGCCTATTGTCACGACTGCCCACCCGGTATTGCGGACGCGTTCACTTGGTTCCGTGCTTTTTGTGAATTAGATATACGTTAAATCGTCATAAAGCGACGCAAAAGTCCCTAAACAAAAAAGAACCCTCGTTAACATGTTTGATGTATATATTAGAATATAAAAATATTGTGTTCCACGAAAAATTACAACGCTATTGAAACAAAACCCCGTACAAAGCACCTTTGTTTGACCAGGTACTGCGATATCCAGTCGCGATATAAAAATTGTTTACTTAAACTATCCTTGACCAAAATAATTTGACTCGATAGGATCTTTCGAACGTGCGCTGGTTATTATAACTTTCTTCCTCGGCTCCAGCTGAGAGGGTCCCTCGACCCCTTACAACCACACCCCTTGCCCCTCTACCTGACCAATGCGACCGGACTCATGCGATAAAACAATTACCCCAATGAAGTCCTATTTGGTCACATAAATCCACAAGTCGGAAAAGGCCAATTTTTTCCTTACTACTAAATTACTGTCCACTAAAAGTTGTGCAAAACTACACTAGAACGTTTATATAAGAATAATCGAATTAAAATATCATATCTTGGGTAGTTCAGTTAGAAACAAAAATTACATATAATATATGAAAAATATATATAAGGTAGGAATATTTAAGGATACATAGGTAAGTGCAACCCTTAATACTACCTGCTAACCCTTTAATTGACCACTAGTTGTGCTGGATCAAGAGCATTGGTCGCAAGAACGTTGTAAAACAGTTTAAGCACTATAGACTATTGTTGAATAATCAATCTGAGCAAAATGTGTAGTAGTGTCCGTATGCCTGGCAACTTATAAACGGTGACGTATGAAAAACAAACAAATTACAAGATTTATTATCAGATCCAGTGCTTACGAGCAGGTTGTCGTGTTACTGTTGAAGCGATCGCGTGACGGGCCAGGCTACATTGCCACAAGATCTTGATGTACCCCAGCCCGCGCTAATTATAGTTTCACTAACAAACAACGATTTCCTACCGGGAATCCAGCCGACATTACCCAAGGCTAATGAACGGTAAAAATATGAATGCAAACTTCGAACTGGTAGCGCGATAGTGTTAAATTGACTTTAACGTTGCCCAAAAAATAAATTTTTTTTTTAATGTAAACAGTTAACGGCTAAGTTTTTTCATGCCACCGTCCTGAACAAATTGTACGCACCAATGAAAAATCTTCTTAAGGAATACTTAAAATATCGCCAAACGTTTACATTTCAGCAACAAACGGGCCCTATTCCTGAAAGAAAGACACGTTACAGGACTATACACCGATAAAAGGTCGCCATAGTATATGATGGATTAAATGATGAAAAATGCATACACTGAATACGTGACTCTGACGGCTCGTATTGAAAGCCAGAGCTACAACAGCGGAACTTGAAATATGCAAGTATTTTATAGTGTCGAATTTCACGCCTCTTGACAGTCGAGCAGATTTAAAATCATCTGATGATTTTTTACACTCCCGATCCAATTTTACTGCTATGTGAATATGTTGAAACAATTCTAAGCCATTGTGTTTTTTTCTGTCACTGTTTTATTTATCAATATAAAATGTAACTAGCACTTACTTTCTTTTTTACGTACCAACTTTGAAAAGTAACCTATACCTACTTTGTGAGATTTTTGGCAATCGTTATTCTCTTCCTACCCTGTAAGAGATCTGGCGTGGCTATATATCTAATAATAATAAAAAAGATAGTTAGGGTATATGACTTTTATCGCCTTGGTGAATTGTAGGCGTTGCAGTTAAATTTAAAACGATTTATTAAAAAACGAGATCACCGAGCTGTGCCTTTAACGAAACTACCCAAAAAGCTAGCATAATTTAGAACATAAATACATTTACAGTTAGTTGCTTTTTGTGATTGCGATTTGTGTGACTACATTTTTAATACCATAAATTTCCTTTTCAATACCCCTCTCTTTTTTTTAAAGCATTGAGAGCCTAGTGGTTAAGAATTCAGCCTCTCACTCCGGGGGTACTGAGTGCAAATTCATAGCGCGCACCTCTTTAAAAATGTGCGTTCTAAGTTTAAATGTCACTTGCTAACGGCGAAGAAAAACATCGTGAGAAAACCTGCACACCTTAGAATTTTTTTTTAAAAAAATCGTAAGGTGTGTGAAGTCTGCCAACACGCACTTGGACAGCATGGCAGACTAAACTCTCTCAATGTGCGAGGAGACCCATATTCCAACAGCGGAATGATAAATGGATCGATTATTATTATTATTGGTAATCATAGCAATACAACTGTATATACAAAATTACATTCATATAAAAAACAAATGCATTTGATGTTCTTCTGTCTGGCTTCATGGGATAATGCCACGAAGCAAACTCTTCGTTCGTTGCCATTTTATTGAGTATGGATTACTCTATACATATACACTGTCTGAATGGAATATATCGGAAAATAACTTACTTGTATTGTACTGTAATAGGTTTCATTCCGAAAGATAAGAGGCACAATAAAATAAAATCGCCATAAACAGCAAAGTCAAATCAAATTCAAGGCATGGAGAGCGCATAAAATGCTTTGATTTTATCGAGACTTTCAAATTCCAGGCGATATTCTTTGAAACATAAAGCTGTTTATGTGAGAGTATTCGCTGCTGTTTGTTACGCTGTTAATATTTTTAAACAATTAATTCCAATGGCGTCTATAGAAAAGTTTAAATAATGTCGTAATGTATATTAAATTGTTATTACGCGACCAACGTAATACGTTTCCATAAAATCTCTTGTAATAATAAAGTCTATACATTATGTGATATTCGTGATTTTACTCGATCATTGGTGTTTCATTTAAGTCTCAAAAAGCACAGTGTATCCTAACTGGTGTGCTTCTACAATCACACAATTATGTAAACTAAAACTAATGGAAACAATAATAACTTCAATATTATTATTATTATTCATTTATTTAAAGCTATTGTCAGTAAAGTCATTTAGATATTAACAATTTGCTTTATGTCAAGGAAATAACAATCGATGACCTGAGCCAAAATAGCTAGGCCTCAAGAACAAACAAAGGTAATTGAAGACCGAGTTGAAATATGCCAGGTGTAAGTACCTAACACTCAAAAGTTAGAATTCCTACTGAAACAATCCTAAAGGTCCTTTATGATAGAAATAGACTCACTACCAATTCCATAATGGGACGTACACGTTACTGGTAAAACGTGGAAGAGTACTACACTCCTCTGCCTGCCCTTTCGGGGATTACAGGCGTGAGTGTAATCTTTTTTTAGATTTAAAGTAATGAACACTACTCCCCTTTTAAATTTCACACAGAATTAATTGATAACAAGCTAATTTTTCAGTATATTTAAAAATTACATATTTCGTCACCTTTTTATCATCGTCGTTAACAAACAAATAATCTTTTCACTGTTCGACACAAGTCTCCTTTCAGAATATATCATTTTTACATCCCTAGTCATAGTTTACAAGATTTTAGAGATAATGCAAGAGCTTTCTTGTACCAACTATATGCAAATTTGTTGGAGAATGTTGCGGGCCACGTCGCTCGCGCACCCGCTCTGAGCTATGCTGATTTCTGCCCAATTTCCTTCACTTATGTCCTGTACTCTGCTTTGAGTTTGATGTGTATTTTAAGTGTAAAATTCTATTGAATGCAAACACATGCTCCAGGTTACCTGCGTCTATTTACGCTCTTTTGTTATCTCACACATTTCGACTATTTCCAATTTGTTTTTTTGGTTTTATTCATTATATTGACCAACGTGTAGTCAACCAAATATAAAGAAATATCCTCAAAAATCTAATGTGTGTAGTTAAATAAAATGTTTTGTAGTATATATCAGAGTGTTAAACACAAAGAACAAAAGTTAACTCGCACTATTCCAAATATGGACATTTACCATTTTGCAATCTTGCTTAAATTCCTCTCCAATTTCCAGCAGTTTATGATTGTGATGATTAATTTTAACTATTTGGTAATTTATATATAAGTGCACACATAATCCAGCTTCTACTCAATTGCTACAAAATAATGCGAACACTTAATATAGAATTTTAAAAACACAATATGCGTTACATTCACTGCTGTTCAAATGATAACAATTTAAAGGGCTTTGCCAGCGATAGTTAAGCACATTGTATGACAAAGACAACCGATTTCTCTATTTTTACATCTGTTCAATTTCTATCAAAGAGAAATATGAAAATGCAGCCGCATCTCCGTACAAAAATTGGCAATAGAATATTGCCATAACTTCTTCCATACAGCAATTCTAGCCTGTGTAATACTGATGCTTTTGTTCCCGTATCTGTAAAATCCCCGGAGTGAACGTTGCAGCATATTTTGAAAGGGTTAAAGACAGAGATATAGAGTCAGGTATATCATCGGAGATATGCAAATTGGCGATACAATGTTGCCAGGCGTCTCCCAGCGGCATGCAGTCTGTGCAGTCCCGAATCCTGTGCACCTGCCCAATTCCCTGCTGTCAACGTCACGTCCTATATTCAAAATTCATTTCTGCTAGAAAGGACCCCTGTCATATTCGAGCCGAAAAGTATTTGAAATTTAAATTAATAATTTACAGCAAATATTTCATTAATAATGTTCGCAGTAAATATGTTATTAACAATAAAATTTCGATATAACATTAACCTAGATATAAACTGAAATATATTTGAATGAGTGGCTATTCGCACATACATACGTAAGTTGTCGAGTAGTATAACTGTACTGTCGAGTACTGTAAGCCACTTAATTAATTCCTAGCGTTCAAACGATTCATTTCCTTCATTACTTGTGCAACAATAATAATCCGAGCAAAGGCACTATGCACAAAGGTATTATGCACAAAAGACTGCAAAATATCAAAAAAAGTAAGGTGATATTAGCTCTGCCGTAGTCTACAAAGAAACTTCGAATCTTATAAAGCTATTTAAACATCTTTTAAATTCTACTCCACGTGAGAGCAATTTAAATAAAACGAATTAAACATATCTCGGACTGAACTGAGAGCCAACTGTCGACATTTTAATTTATTCTTCTAAAGATTTGCATAACTTAAAGAGCGACGGCTGGCTTCGTGAAAAATGTATTCTACGATATAGTCGGGGAGTATTCCCGGCGTGGAGCAAATAGGTGAACATTGGAACGTCTTCCGCGCGAGCTGGTCTGCGTCGCGTCAAGCGAGATGGTTGAGTTTTTAAAACTTCACGCTCGCCGAACATTCACAAAGCCCGTCACGTCTGCTACACTGAGTTCCACATTTTATTACTCGCAGTAGATTTTAATTGATGAAATGTTACATTCATATTTCTAACACGCAGATTATACTTGTTGTGCTGTTCACATATTCATGTAACATATTTATTTGATAAATGGAATTGTGTATGTAAATGTATTAGGTTAACTTAATGG
Organism: Croniades pieria auraria; assembly: GCA_018248815.1. Classification (NCBI taxonomy): domain Eukaryota; kingdom Metazoa; phylum Arthropoda; class Insecta; order Lepidoptera; family Hesperiidae; genus Croniades; species Croniades pieria. The sequence continues at coordinate 10,194 of DWJK01003635.1, forward strand.
TCGTTTTCGTAAATTTGATTTTACTTTATTAAATAATAAGCTTTATATAATTTTTCGTTCGACAACAGAATTAATAGAGTTTGTCCTACTCGTATTAAGCATAAGCAGAGTTTATGCTATTTTGAAAAAATATATTAAGCAAGCAAACAAACAACACCTTTAGTGCCTCGTTGACTGCCTCGTCAGTCGAATGGTTGCAAGGTTCAAATCCTACTTTTGGTACTTTTGGATTTTTCTAATTTAGAATTTATAGTAGTGACTCAAAGTCTGGATCTGTCCCCGATTTATGGCAATAGGCTCACCACCTATTCCATGGGGCGTAAACTTAACTGGTGAAACGTGGAAGTGTACTACACTCCTCTGCCTAACCCTTCGGGAATTACAGGCGTGATGTTACGATTTTGTTTTCAAATGTAAATCAACATCGTAAAAACAAGTGCATAGAACGAAGTCTCAGCGCCAGTGTCGCCCCAGCGCGTCACGTGTCGCTCACAATAGATAGTGTGCCCGTTGTTATTGGGGACGCTCGGTCGACGAGGCAGGCTGTAAAAGTGGCCGGCGTGGGTGACTAAATTCCTCGCGGCGGGCCGCGCGCTGCAACACCCGAAACTGAAGAACGAGACACGCGACAAACATATCCAATCCTGAACCCAAATAATAGACAAGCACGGTCAAATTTAACAGAGACAGACCGTATCACTGATTTTCAATCACACGTTTTCCATTTGTGACTCTTTGTTTAAAGATGTACTTTAACCATTTTTTAACAGTCACAGGTGAAACGTAGTTTAGGATGTAGCGTAGTTAGCTGATAATTGTATGTTCCCACTTGGCTTGAATAATACCAATTTGTACGAATTGAGAAAAAATTTGGCATTTTATTCAAAAAATGTTTTTATGTACGTCATCATCCGCCTGTCTCATTTCACTACTGTACATGTCGTCCCCTGAAAGGTTTTTGCGTATTGAAAATGGCAGAGTACCTACAGCCTCTCGCACCGCCTACAGTGCTGCCCGTCAGCGACCAAGACATTTAGCCGTGACTTAACAGACGGCGTTTTACCACAATCTACCAGCGCCGGGCTTAGTCGCCTCTTACGACACCCAGGTATCAGGAGAAGGGGTAAAAGATTCTTTCTAAGCCCCAGAGGCCTATGTCCAGCAGTGGACGGGAGCAGGCTGATGATGATGATGAAACCCCAACACCGATAATATAACATAGAACAATGATACAATTAGAAGCGACTTATTCGGTTTTAGAAAGTTATAGATAATTTTTTTTTTAAATCAGCCTGTTTTATTGGAGCTACCTACGCTTACACTAGTTCAAACAAACTGAAAGTCAAAGATAAGAATCACGATACTAGAAATATCCTCCGAAAAACCACCCTTTGATATTTATTCTTGACGGTTATCTGAACTCAATCGACACAGCTATTTAAAACCATGCCTCTTTGTTGAAATAAATTTCTTTGCTAACATATTTTTGTTGGAAGAAAAATAAGCTTACGTACGCTCCCTTCATGTTGTTTTTTTTTTTCATTTAGAAAAACATTTTCTAGTTAAATCATTACAATTTATTCGTCCTTTTTTAAATCTATAATTATGTAGATCTTTCAATTTCTAAAAACGAGTATAAAATTTTAAAAGGGTTAAATAAAGTAATTGATTTATATATTTTAAAATTTACAATTATAAATTTTTTTTAACCAGTTTAGAAAAATGGTGGATAACATTTTAAAAGGTCCCACACCTGTTTCAATTATTGCCGACACAAAAATAAATATCTTTTTGTCTTTTCAGATCATGTCCGTGAATTCTCCTGCGGCACTCTCTACTACAGAACTTTCTACGTGGACTCCAAACGCGATGCTTTGTATGTTGGAGCCATGTAAGTACATCTATTTACATAAATGTAAAATATTTTTATACCTAAAATACACTCTATTCCATTTTTTTTCTACTAAATCTAACACATTTGTCGCCGTAACTGACAAGTGTATGAAGAAAGTGACGGAACCGAGTCGTGGACATTGACGTTGCGACTGGTCCACCAATTGAAGGTCGCTCAGCCAGCTATGAAAAGGGCTCGGCGACTCTCTGAAGGATCGCATCAGAAATAAGGCGATCCGACAGAAAACCAAAGTTATCGACATAGCCCAAAGGATTAGCAAAATGAAGTGGCAGTGGGCTGGTCACATCTGTCGCAGAACCGATAGCCGCTAGAAACATAACGTGGGACTCCCTTCAGCTAGGCGGAGTGTCTATATACGCAGTGGCCGGCAGTGTTTGGATGCGAAGAGCTGAAGATCGAGCTCAGTCGCGTGCCATTGGAGAGGCCTATGTCCAGCAGTTGACGGGAGTAGACTGATGATGATGATGAAACAAAAAATATCTACTTGAAATTATCTCGATAATAAAATACTTTAATTACATGTTATCATATGAAAAAATGCATTTAAATTATCTAGTGGTTATTTAATATTTTTTTAAATATAAAAACGCTTTTTAAAGCTTAGCTGTTATACATGATTAAAAATGTAACGGCGTAGCTCACGTACGTTTTTCGGGACTGCCCGACTAGTTTCGGACTTGTACGAGGTCCATCCTCATGAGCACCCGTCGCTTGCAGCGAGGTCGCGACCTCGTTTTTATATTTAAAAAAATTTTAAATAACCACTAGATAATTTAAATGGATG
>DWJK01003636.1:0-12891 GCA_018248815.1 Croniades pieria auraria
ATAGTGGGACGTAAACGTAACTGGTGAAACGTGGGAGTGTTCTACACTCCTCTGCGTACCTCTTCGGGGATAACAGGGGTGATGTTACGTTTTAAATTTCTTAAAATTAGAACGTCGCGTGTAAATTTACATATTTATAGTTCACCAAAATGTTTTCTGAGAGAATATGGTTTTAACCCTCATCCTTCTGATAGGCGACATAATACTAACAGTGAAACGAAATGGGAAGGACTTGAGGGTAGCTAAATAAATTAATGTTAAACAAACTTGCGTATGTTGTATTGTACAAACTATTACAAAATGTCTTTCCTATCATCATCATCATCATCGGCCTATTTCAGTCCCCTGCTGGACATAGGCCTCCCCCAATGTGCGCCATCGCGCCCTGTCTTTTCTATGCTGTTATTTTATTTACATTATGTTTTTAAACGGTCTTACAAACCTATGACTACTTATTATGTTGGTCAAAATGTACAGTTATTTCTGTGACGATGAATTTAAGTGAAAAAAATAACATTTACAGGTCCTGCCTCGTTGGTCGAGTGGTTGCAAGCGTGACTGTCGATCGGGAGGTTTGGGTTCAAATCTCGGGTCGAGTACTATTGGATTTTTCTAATTTAGAATTTCTAGTAGTGACTCGGAGTCTGGATCCGTGACGGGTGTAAGGCAATAGGCTCATCACTTATTGCGTTGTGGGACGTAAATGTAACAGGTGAACGTGAAAGTGTACAACACTCCTCTGCCCACCTCTTCGGGGATTAAAGGCGTGATGCTACGTATTTACATATACGAATGGTTTAATAATGACAATGACGAGCGTATGACGTATATTTCGCATTAGCAATTGTTTTCTTATACAACTCTTATCTAATCCTGTATATCTTTAACCAGACATAATTAAAGTAATCATTATTGAAACTAATTTAATTAATTAATGTTAGTACGGATTCATCTGTGATTACGGCTAATACATCATATGTAATTAGTGTTAGTATTAACAATAGATGTTCTTAGCTAATATCAGCTTCGCGACACTTAAGGAGTCTTCACACGATACGTTAAAAACGCACTACTAGCGTGAAAATATCAGCAGCTGCGTTTTAATATAGTACAAGGAAAATAGGCTACATTAACTATAGCAAACCCAGTGTTTTAAGGAATGTGTTGAGTGTGCTTGATAAGGACAAAATCATAGCTATCTACTAACCGCTGGTTAAACAAAATTCGACCGCGTTTGACTATGCTTAGCCCTGACTATTCCCAATGTGGAATAACGTAAGGGCTACGGGTGTTAACTGGTCATTTCAACTGAGTGTCATTTCTTATTGTCTATGAACAGAATCACCTGTCTCACTATTGTCTTCTGTATACAATTTTTCCGTTATAACAGCACTATATTATTATTACTTCACCGCACCAAGTCCCTTAAAGGTAAGTAAAGGGCTCCCATAGCCCAATATCTTTGTCTTTATAGATCTCACTCCTTTTACATTCTGACGTGTCCATCAGTCTGTAACTGACTGATTTGGTCTCAACGTTATTACATGGAAACCTTTTTGCCTGGCGGTCGACAAATGGCACGCTCAAGAACTTAATGCACTCCCAATATTCGGATTACGGAATATATGGTTATGGCTTACTTTATACCTTATCGGCTCTTACATTATTGCATGACACAATACACGAGTGTCGGGGATAACGACTGTCGTACACAAAGCGTGGCAACCGCGTACAGACGTTATTTAACTAGTGTCATTGTTTCTTTATTTTTATGTTGTAGTATTACGTAACTAAGCAATGATCAATTCCATACATAATTAATATGTACCTGATAAAACAATAACAAGACTTACCTATATTGATCAAATAGATCAGACATGAGCTGACGACGGAGTCAGAAGTTTAATTTCAGAAGTTAAGTTTAGCTTCTAATGAAGAAAATGGTGAATGTAGAAGAGCTCGTCGGATGAGAATGTAATATTTAGGAATCGGTGCTCTCTGTTTAATAGTAATTAATAGAAATTTTATTAATGGCAGTGTTCGACCAAAAAACGCCCAGTGTGGATATGGCGTTTAAAAAAACGCGTATTCGCTGCATACGTAGCTGTACCTTAAGTGACAAGGAATTTCAAACATTACGGTGATAGCGTAATCTCGTAATACTGTCTATGATCCCCCTGATACGTTATCGGCCGGTCTTAGCGCACGCAAACAGCTTTTTCGGGCATGTATCCTTTAGTGAATAACGTTCGGGTGTTGCCATATCGAGTATCTTTTATATAACCTAAAAATTTTCCACTCGCTCTTACGTTTGATCAGTGTCGTGGAAGATCCATAAATTTTTTTGTGCCTGATAATAATGTATATTTATGCAGTCGAATAGTTCACGACTTTTATTTTTTTAATTGTTAACGCAACATCATACCTACAATCCCTGAAGTGGTAGACAGAGAAGTGTAGTACACTCCCAGGTTTCACCAATTACATTTACGTCCAATGTCATACGCTGGGCACTGATCCAGATTCCGAATTACTACTAGAAATTCTAAATTATAAAATCCAATAGTACCTGACTCGGGATTTGAACCCAGGACCTCCCGATTGGCAATCGTGCTTGCAACTACTCGGCCAACGACGCAGTCAAGTTTTTAATTATTATGTGTACTAATTTATATGTAGACAATATACAGACAAGATTCTGTAAATGTTCAATGACTGTTAACATTTTGCTGATAAATGATAATTTTACGACAATATTATTTATCTTTAGGGTTTTTCAATTGAACCTACCGCGTTCGATTACTATGCTTAAACACAGTAAGTATTCTTAAGTATGTTATCTTATCCTTAAGTAATCTTCTAATTTAAATTATTGAAATAATCATAAATATTGTTCCAAAGTACATACAAGGTTCTCTCTTACCGACCCCTATTAATGTCTCACCCTAATAAGTACACAGTACACAACAAATGAGTACACAAGTATAAATGGGTACACAGTACATGCATACCTACGTATGTAAATCTTAAAGAGTATGCAAATGAAACTCGTCACAGCAGCTGTGTTTAACAATCGGCGTAATGCTTTATGTAAATTAGAACACAAAATATTATGTTAATATTATGTTAGTTTGTCTTCTTCATTGTTTAATTTTTTTTTTTACGCGTTCTGATATATTTTCCGTACATTAGTTCACGCGTTTAACGTCTTACAGCCGTTGACGACGCAAAATATTCTGTGACTATCAAGTGTTTGAAGATGAACTTCATTCGAACAAAACATGGCGAAACACGTAGATCTAACAAATATCGCCTCACGGTTTCATGTCTCGTCGGTTGTCTGGTGGAAAAATGATAGATATCTTTTCGATAAACTTTAACGTTTCTTTTTTATCTACACTCAGAGTAGTGATTTTGTGGTATGGTCCTAGTATCTTTGTGAACATATTTTTTGTCTAGCTTGTGTTGATCTTGCGGTTAGTGCCCCTAACTACTGATGTGGGGGTTGCGGGTCTAAACTCATGAGCTGAAATATTTGTGTTATGAGTACGAGGGCTTGGTATGTAATGTGTAATTACATAAGTGAGGATATAGAAATATATACAGTATACACCTGTGTGTTCATGTACCGTAGTACAGGATCTGTTTACTTATGATATGGTACGATTTTGGTTAATATTTTTTTGGTCTGTAACTTTGCACTGTATAATTATTTGGGCGATATGAAAGTTCCCCAAAGGCTAAGGCAATATAAAAGTTATGTCAAAGTTATATGGTGGCTACTTTTTTTAGGTTCCCTGCTTCCCTCTGGTATTTCGTAAAACTGGTGATGTCTAAAGCGTACTTTACCACGTTGCTCCAGTCAAACCGATGTAATGTAATTTAAAGCTGCTTTGCCTATCAGTGACGAGGCTTATTCTAAATAAGAAATATTGCTACAAATGTTCACCATAAAAAACATATGAAAACATATGAAAACGAAATAGCTTACCAGTAGCACAGAAAGCAATACTGTGTCCGTTTCTTTCAGTCATCACCAATCCTTTTATTACTCCAATGTTGGACACGGGTTCGGCCGTTCAGAATTAAAATGGTTAAGGCAACAATTTGCCAAGTTAGTGAAGTCCTGGTTAGTTCATTTCACACGCTTTAGAGAAAATTATGAAGAACTGAAAGGTGCAGAAGCTTCCCACGTTTTCTTTTACCGATACAGCACGTGAAATATGTACATACTTAAAAGAGCTAATGAGATTGTAAAGTTTTCCCCCCAAAAAAGTTCTCCCCAATACACGAGGTTAAACGTACGCAGTCTATGAATATTTTAATATTGTGACATGAGTGTTTTTGCCTGTATATTATATTTTAACGAGTGCGGAGTTCATTAACGCTGCCAAACAGTTTTGTTGTTTATTTGAAATATCATCACTGCATTTTACCGTATCACGTACAATATCACTGCATTTTACCGCTGTAACCTGAGAGCTAGGTTATGATTTCTATCAATTTTTGACTCTACCCACCAGATCAATGATAAAAATTAAGAACCATGTGTTGGATATTATACGGAAAAAAGCGTTGCCAGGAAATGTTTTAAATTTAAAAAGTGAAAGATTTAAAAAACATCTACATATCTATCTGTCGTCTGTAGTTTATGTAAAAGTCGATAAATTTCGTTAAATTTTGGTTCCGTTGTATTTGTTTAACGAGCGCTGGTTACATACACACTCAGTGGTATTCCTATAAAATTTCGTAATGTATTATAAAGTTATTTAATGTTCAATGTAATTAATAGAACTAATATATAAGGAGCATATTGCGGGATAGTTTTGCTACAATTTATACAACTACTAATGTAAAAATAACTGCTATATGCCTAGTATGTTTATTGTAGAATTCACAGCTAAGCCGACTATTCTTGAAATTGATAACTCTGAGGAAGATATTTCGCTTTTCATAACAAAAGTCCATTTTGTTCGAGAAAAAAATTCTCAGGTCTGAAGCGAAGGCTATTTAAAAATACAATTCTTTTAAGAAAGTTCTTTTACTGTTACGAAATTGCTAAAGTTATTTTAAGAACAAAAATATCTATGATGTAATATTTTATTTACGTCCAACGAAAGGAAGGGTAGCGGTTAGTAATACCATAATCACGGAATATGTTTTTGAGAGATCTGTTTTCGTAAACAAACCTATTAAATTAATGACACAACTCTGAATGACTACCAAATCATATGTGATTATGTTTCTTATTAGAAATCATTTCAATTGCCGAGTATACGTTTAGGCTTGGTTCACATGGTCTAATTCAAATCAAGACCGCTCTCTGGTGTATTATTGCATATGATAAAAAAATATCATACTGACTAGTAAGCGTGTTGTGGTAAGCAGACACAAACAGATAGCAAACGATATGTAAAATAACGAAAACCAGAAGCAGTTGGATGTTCGCCACGAGCTTTTGTCTGTTTCGGAAGACACATTAAACTGTCGGTCGAACTTATTATTTGCCGTTAAAACTTGTTGAGAGCTTTCAAGACAACTTAAAACATCAGAGAGGGAGCTCATAGTCTATAGTGGTCATCCACTATCCTTTCTGTAATTAATGGAGCAATGTGGTGGAGCATCAGAGTGAGAGTTCATACTCTACGAGTATGGTGGTCATCCACTATCCTTTCTGTAAACAATGGAGAATTATGGTGGAGCATCAGAGTGAGAGTTCATACTCTCTAGTGGTCATGTACTATCCTTTCTGTAAACAATGGAGCAATATAGTGGAACATCCGAGCGAGAGTTCATATCTATAGTGGTTATCCACTATCCTTTCTATAAACAATGGAGCAATATGGTGGAGTATGGACCGAACCACGAATATTTGCGAGGAGAGACCCTATCGGAAGTGAGACATAAACAAAAGGTTGTGACTTAAATGTAATCAGATAAGAGCGAGGCATTCCAACTCAGTAATCATTATTAGCAGAATGTTAAAGAGAATCTGTTTGTGATTGGATACAAATGAGTATAAAAAATTTATCGCCCCATAATTGTTAGAGGGTTCAGTAGGGTCGTTATCTGTCTTTATTATTAAGGGCCGTTAGGCTAAATTTCGCCTAATCTAAGGGATTCCGTGCGATTTACTGCAAATAATAGACGCACGAGCAATTAACAAGTTGTGCGGGCATTTTGACAACATCCGTATGAGGTTACGCGCGAAAAGTATATCACACATGCAGAGCGGTTATGTTTTGGATCGCATTTTAATTAAGGTTTGCCGTAGATCATTACATTACTATTATAATCGTTATTATAATGAAAACTTGACCGTATCGTTGGTATAGGTGGTATAGTGGTTGCACGTGCGATTTCTTAGCAAAAGGTCTTGGATTCGAATTCCGGGTCCGACAAAGTATTATTGGGACTTTAGCTCGAAATTATCAGTAGTAGTTAGGAGTTTGGATTTGTGTCTGCTTTATAGGAATAGGCTCATTCCCTTCCTATAGGACTTATAACGGTAACTGATGAAGAGTAGGAGTACTATTCTAATCTGCCAACACCTTCGGGGAAATGTAGACGTGATTTTATGTTTTAATTACATTATTAATACAAGCCTCCTTGCATTAGTTGTGGTCATTTAAAGGGACCAACGCTATTAGGGTCACAGAACAATGCAAAAGTTTACCTGTAATTTGTTCGTTGTTGTACATATGAATATGAAGGGGTTTTACCTGGAAGGTTATTGCGTCACCTTTCTCTCTCAGGCCAGATGTACGAAGCCTAACCTTCGTTAAATTTAATAGCTGTGACGTGTTGACTTTTTTAAATAATAATATGTGACATTTGCTTTAAGTCTTTTTTTTTTAATACTCAATAGGCTAGCTTTTGGCCACAGACTTGCCTGATGGAAAGCAACGATGTGGCCTATGATGTAGCAAGCGTGCCTAGTAAATGCCTATTCACATTAAATTAAAATATGTAGAGCCATTATGAGCGAGTATAGCTATGTTCCACATCAATATCAAATAAAGAACCGGAAATTGATTTACCAAGAATTATTTTTCAAACCAACACGTGACGGTTCAAGTTAATGTGGACCTTGTGAAACCTAAAACAAAATGTACAAAGAGCCAAGATAAACCAATATAAATAGATATCTTTCTAAGTTTACTACTGTTAGAGAATTATTAGATTGGCTGCTTTGAGACGTCTGCTAATGGCGTTTGTTAGGGCTTATACCCGTGTTGCGTTGTTTAATCTAAAATGATTTACCTGATTCAGCCAAACCTGATGTTATTATACAGGCTGGTATTATAATGAAAAGTTTTTTAGCACAGTCGAGTTTTGATAATCGTACTGATATTTACGAAACAAAAGTTGCGAAATTATCTAAGTGCATTACTTTCTCATGAGGTAACCACTAACGGAACTGTCAGAATATTCCAATATGAGTACAATTAGGATTAATTAATATCTGTTTTGTTCGAATGTAATCACAGACATATTGCTATTTCTAAGTACTGAGATGTTCGCCTCTAATATATGTATATGTAGCTACGTGAACTAACTTTATCTTTCAAACAAAAATACCAAGGTTTTAATAAAAATGTCATTTCGACAAGCAGCGTAACACTTTATTAATTAAGACTATATCGGGTAGGTAAAGAGCACCTTGACTGACGAGACTGCCTCGTTGGTCGTGAGATTGCAAGCGCGATTCCTGATCGAGGTCCTAGGGTGCTGTTGGGTTTTTCTAACTTGAAATTCCTAGTTGTAGTTCAAAGTCTCAATTCGTGTCCCGTATATAGCAATATGCTCACACCCTTTTCCATATTGGGGCGTATAAAGTAACAGTAATATTATTCTCCAAGTTTTCTCAAATAGGATTATTAATTGCTACCTACGCAAGACTGGTTTGTTGAATTAAGCCGACCGAAATATTCGAGGAGTCTTGATAAATAATCGATCCAATTTGTAACTTGCCTGAATATCAGTGAATAAGCGATGAATCAGCGCGCTACGGGGTACCTTAAATTACCGCAATTGAGCCCTTCGCCAAATGAATCTCGTTCTTCCTGTTATCTTCCAAATACATCCGCGCAAACATCTATAGCGAACTAGTGAAAGTATTAATAATATGTTGGTTAGACAAAGGTGACGGTATTGTGAAAAGACTTGTGCTTGATAAAGGTTACAAATTGTCTCGAAACGCCTCTAAAAATGAAAGCATTTTTAATTTTTTGGTAATGAAAGCACTAACGTCTAGTGCACGCGACTGCTTTTCCAAGCGTTTACCTGAGGCAGCAGTAAGACACACGCAAGCAGTAGCTAGCTAATACTGATAAGAAGACTTCTTGATAAAAAACGTACCGGCTTAACTCACGCACGTTTTTCGAGATGGCCAGACTAGTTTCGGACCTTTACGAGATCCTTCCTGATGAGCTCCCGCCGTTTGCAGCGAGTTCGCGGCAGTCTTCGCCGCAGGTCCTCCTCGTCCTCCTCGCACAGGTTCGAAATTAGTCGGATCATCCCGAAAAACGTACGTGAGTTAAGGCGGTACATTTTCAATCACGTGTATAAATACTCACGAAACATTTAATAGTAAAAAAAGAATTACTATTTCGTTACTTTAATTTGCATCGTAAATGTTTTTAGGCTCTTAATTAAAAAACTTCCACACACCAGTTCTAATTCTTAATTATGCATGTAGTGAAGTTTTATGTACATATTGCTTTTTCTTAAAACGACAATGTCAAGACATAAAAATTTAAATGCACATTTTTCATATGGAAAATTTAAAACAATCAGACAAACAGACCACAGTCAATGTTATTGTAACAAATTTAAAAATTCAAACGTGTTATGTCCACCATTTTTTACTTAAATTGGATACCTACACAAGGCCATAGTTGGCACAAACAGAGCGTGTGTTGCGGTAACCAGATAGCTCGTAAACTACATACATACGAGTGTATAGTCACATATTAATGTATATAGGTAGGTACGTATGTACATACATATGTACACACAAAATAGTATAAATATTTATATTTTTTTTTACACCCAGGTACAGCACAAATACATATGCTCATCAAACAAATATTTGTCCTAGCTCGGAATATCGACCCCACGACCCAACTCATCGATTAGGTTCACTAACCATTGGTCCAACGGGGCAATCGTCATTATCAGAAGACCCAAAGTCACTGAATGGTATTGACCGACTAATATATTGTCGTGAGAAATATAGTTTCTCGCTTGTTCGCAGTCAGTCGTTAGGCAAGACCAGTTCATCACTCATAAATCCTTCTGGAGGACTTTCAAGCATACTCATTATTATAAGCGAAGACGAGAAGAGGCTTAAATTAAACTAACAAGGGTTCTTCTGTGTAAAGATTCTATAACATGAGTAGTTCTTCAATTCCTGTTATATTTATTGAGGGGCTAAAAGGTTTTCGTTCCACGATTTTCAAACGTAAATCAGTGTTGCTTTCAAATTAGATTTTTAAGTAAATTTCGTGCCAAAATCGACATATCGCTGTTCTACAAGTTTCCTACATTTCCAGAAGATGAAGATAATTCCTGGAAAAGCAGTTTTTCATAATTATAATATATCATTACCAATAAAAATCTAAATGTTTTTGGACAATTCGTGTCAAAATAAGTAGCGAAGAAATTTGTAGACGCTTATAATACTGATAATAATCGATGAGAAGTGAAAAGGTCGGTGAAGAAAAAAATGTTCTTGAATGCAGATAATACAAAAATGCTCATAAAGTTCTGTTAGTCTTAGTCGTTAACCATTAAACAGACGAATGAGTACGACATTGCTTACCTACGCGTATCGTTTTCGATACGAAAACGTACGAGGACCGCAAACTCTTCAAACAGCAGAAAGAAAATATTCCCTTTGAAAAATCAACTGCACTTAGCGTCAATTTGTGTGTTGGTGTTTTAACCCTTCAGTGATTCCATTCTTGGAACACGAGTCTCCTCTAAGAATGAAAGGGTTAAGGCTATAGCTTGCCACGCTGGCCAAGTGCGGGTTGGCAGACTTCGCATGCCTTAGCGATTTTTTTTGTAAACTCTAAGGTGTGCAGGTTTCCTCACGTTGTTTTCGTTACCGTGATAATGAGTAATATTCAATCTTAAATCGCACATTTTCTCAAGCGGCCACGTATGTGAACCCAGGACCCCTGAGTGAAAGTTGAATTCTAACCTACTGTTTATCTATTTTTTTTAATTTGGAAAACTGTCAATATAAAATTGCATTATAAAGCATCATATCAATGTTCAATCATAATATTTGTCTTAAAAATACTTGCTAACATTTTGTGTGACCGAAATATATATACGGAAATATAAATGTATGGATTTACGAACTGTTTTATCCCATTCATTAGAAAGAAAGAAAATCGAGCCCCGTCGCTGGCTATTTGCATAGTATACGAAATTAAAAAAAATAGATTAAAACAGAAATAACAATAGTGATACAGTTTTGTTTTAGAATATTGCATAAAAATATTTACCGCAAAATGACGCAACCCCTCATTTATATTTAGCCCTTGTCCCAGTTCCCATAGCCGAGTGCCCCAGACAGCGCCAGGGATCGCCTCTCGAGGGGTTTAATAATGGACGGACGCATTGATGGGTTAGATTTAGTGTCTATGCGAATTTAGAATCAAGTTTTGGTCATAAGCAGAACAATATGATAGGATCGCAACAGGTCTCTGATGTGTTTTGTATCTACATAAAAAACCGATGAAAAAGAATTTTTTAATGGACCTTTTTTAATATAAATTTATGTGCAGAAAAACTTAGCTTTGTGACTATATTGCGCGTAACATTAAAATTTGTAAACATACAGTTTAATCAGTTTTGAAAAATGATTTTCCTTAAATTCCGGTAAGTTTAGCGATATAAAGTACTGTTCATTTAATACATTTATTTATTTAGTGATAATTTAAAAGTTATGATAACAATATGACTGCCTCGTTGGTCGAGAGGTTGGAAGCGCGACTGCCGATCGGGAGGTCCTGGATTCAAATCCCAGGATTGCTATTGGATTTTTCTAATTTAGACTTTTTAGTAGTGATTCGGAGTCTGGATGTGTGCCCGGTGTATGGCAATAGGCGCACCACCTATCCCATTGCGGGACTTAAAACGCAATTGGTCAAACTAAGGATATACTACACTCCTCTGCCTACCCCTTCGGGGATTACAGGTGTGATGGTACGTTTATAATAACAATAATAACAGAATATTAATTTATTCATACACATAAATTTACTGTTTAAATTAAAAAACTTAAGTTGCCTAATACGAGCAGTGGTACAGGTTTTAGATGTATTTATGTGTTACAGCTGGTCCAATGAACAAAATACTGTCCTTAGAAGTATACAAAACAAGTAAAATATATTAATAACAAGTAACAAACGTAGTAAGGCTTAAGTAATACGTACAATGAGTACTAACCAAACAGACATATTGCTTCATTTGCGTTGGTTCTGTTAGTCGGTAACTATCCTCGTTTATTGAAATCATATTTTTATGTACGATTTTAATTAGTTTTACTGCGAATAAGTCTCTGCGTAACTTCATATAGCTATACGAGTACGATATGTGGACCTGAGTTTTTTAGAAATTTAAAACTCGGCAGAGAAGGTGAACGATTTGTATGGAACTTTCGTAACTTTTAACCACATGCAAACTTTTCCCCCTTACCGATGCATCCCCGTGTTCGTAAAGAATTAATGGTCGTAAGTTTGCAGATCCTTTAAACTTGTGTCGGTACTTAAAAATGAGTGCCGGTGCATAAAAGAAAGTCGGAGGCGAGGTGAGGATACCTTTGAAATGCGAGTGATTATTACCGCGCTGTGATTTATACGGAGTTAGTGAAACCTGACTTTCACGAGACTTACAGAGCAGAGGTCGGCAACGTTTTTGTAAGATGTAGACAGCAAAAATATCAATACTTTTTTTATGTAATGAATTCGATAAAAGTTTTGTCCACTAGTCATATCATTTCTACATTACAGAAGTCGGGAATTTTATAGTTCTCTAGTAGTATCATTTTCATACAATATTAGGCGTCGTATGTAATTTGACATGATAGGAATTGAGAATCAATGGAAATATAGATCGAAGTTTAATTAAGAGGTACTGGTTAATATAGTGGTTGAGGTACTGGTACGGCTGGATAATTAAAGCTGCTTGCCGCGAAAATCCAACAATGGAAGCCTTGGCTTGGTGTTTGGCCTTTAGAATTGCGTATAGGTGGTGAACAGAAAGACAACGGAATGACGAATGAGTTATATTTTTCGAATTCCAATACAGAATAAACGTTGAGTGCGAATGTTCGAGCAGTTGCGGTAACGGTTTTTCGATGGTGGCGCACCCTGGTGTCGGTGGCACCAACAACTAGTGTTGCCAGTTGCATAAACAGGTACTTTAACAACTTTTACACAGACGTTATCCTGGGCACTATTATAACTTGGGTCGTGTTTTTACTTAAAAGTATTTTTTTTATTATTTCCATATAAACCGCTCAAAATATTTTTCGTATTATCATACCGGCATAATAATACTGTTATTTCATTTTATATGTCAATGCTGTAACAAAAATTTGGTTAAATGACTTTAATCGGCACGATGGAGCGAGCTATGCTCGGAGTCCCTCTGAAGGATAGGATCAAAAATAATACTATCCGACAGAGAACCAAAGTCACCGACATAGCTCAAAGGATCAGCTTGTTGAAGTGGCAGTGGGCTGGGCATATCTGCCGAAGAACCGACAACCGGTGGAGTAGGCGAGTTCTAGAGGGGAGACCGCGGCTCGGCAAACGTAGTGTAGGACGCCCTCCGGCCCGGTGGGATGACGATCTGCGAAAGGCTGCAGGC
>DWJK01003637.1:0-12891 GCA_018248815.1 Croniades pieria auraria
GGGCACAAATACAATAGCGAGTGATATTTAAACTTAAAACGCACATTTTTAAGAGGTGCGCGCTAGGATTTGAACCCTGTCTCCCGGAGTGACAGGTCGAATTTCAAACCACTAGGCTATCACTGCTGCTACTGTTTACATAAATATTACATTGTTCTCTGAATCTGTATACGGTATACGTACATGACTTTTCAAAAGACGTCTTCCCGTTCGTAATTTACACACATGCTGACATGTTGTTTTTAAATTTCAGGTGGCTTTTATTGAACAGTACGGACCCGGCAACAGAGCTCCAGTGGTTAATTTATGAATTGCAGTCGGCCGAATTCAGCGGTGAGAAAGTGCACATAATTGGCCACATCCCGCCGGGCCACTCCGACTGCCTTAAGGTGTGGAGCCGCAACTACTACGCCATTGTCAACCGATACGAGGCTACGATCACGGCACAATTTTTCGGTCACACTCATTACGACGAGTTTGAAGTTTTCTATGATCCTGATGACCTCGGTTCGTATCGCTAGTTACTCTATGAACACGTTTAAATTGAAGTTCAGGTCGATATAACGCATTCTATCTTCCTCGTTATTCTTCAGTTTCCTTTCATTTCAGGAAGAGCAACGAGTATCGCCTATGTCGGTCCCTCCGTTTCCCCCTATTATGATTTAAATCTGGGATATCGAATATACTACGTGGATGGCGACCATGACGCTACCACTCGAGTGAGACTTTTTTCCACTTTCATTGTTTAATGCTGCTACACCACATATTGAACTATAACTACTTATTTACTACCATAGCCAAAAATGTTGGAATAAACGTAGTTTTTGAAATTATTTTTGTGTAAGGCAACATTTTAAATTTAAGAGACTACTTTAGTTCGCGTTTTAATCTAAATGTAGTCTATAATCGTGTAAGGTATATATGTATATCGGCGTTACGCTTTCGTTACTTATACCGTCGTACATTTTAGCTGGTGGTCGACCACGAGACGTGGATTATGAACCTCAAGGAGGCCAATCTCTTCGGGTACCCGATCTGGTACAAACTGTATTCGGCGCGCTCCGCGTACACGATGGCCGCGCTGCGACCGCAGGACTGGGACAAGTTCATCGACGACATGACGGCCAAGGAGGACGTCTTCAACCTGTACTACAAGTGAGCCGAAACCGCTACCATCTCGATACCATACGTATCGGACCAACGATCCACCCGCCGCACGGCCGTCGACCGGCGCCCGCGACGCCCTCCCTGGTCCTCGTCGCTAAATCGACAGGATTCGGGGAGGGCTGCGACCCCGTAACGCTCAATACTTCATCGACTGCATCGACTGCATCGAGGCATGCGAGTCGGCGGCCAGGCGGCGGACGTAACGTGCACGGCGGCGGTTCGCAGGCACTACTGGAAGAGCAGCCCGCGGCGCGCGGCGTGCGACGGCGCGTGCCGCAAGCGGCTGGTGTGCGACGCGCGCTCGGGCCGCTCGCACGCGCGCCGCGCGCTGTGCGCACACATCGAGGCGCGCATCGACGGCGCCGCGCCCGCGCCGCAGACGTGGCGCGCCTGGCTCTACAACGGCCTCTCCGTCTCGTAAGCACCGCCCGCATGTGTTCGGCCCTAGCGAGCTCCCGCTTCGGCCCTAGCGAGTTTGACGCCGGCCGGTGGACCCAGCCCTCGCTCCTCGGGCCGCTCGCCCGTCGTGGCCGATGCTGCAGCTCGTTTTCTGAACTCAAAATTTTTTTGGGGCGGGAAGGTTCCCGGACTGCGATGGGGCGATTCGGAGATGCGGCTTAATTTTGAGGGATATTTGGGAGCGAGGTTTAATATGGCGTCTCGCGTTTGACCGTCTCCCTTAAAGAATATTATGCATATTTAAAATGTAACGATTAAAATCTAGGACGAGTATTTCTTTGCATGAGATCTTTGTCATTCTTCGACTGGGGTCCCTGGCGGTTCATCCAAGCTGACGGAGCTCGGTCGTCGCATTGAATGTTTTCCTTCGGGAGGCCCCCGGATATGAGTAATTGTACCCATGTCCGATAATCTGATAATAATATGATATCCGCATTATTAAGTTTTCCCGAATGAAACGAACAGCATGCGACCAACGAAACGTAAAATAACAAAATGAAGTCACCGCAGACTGAAATGAATAATAGCAATGTTACAGACAAGTTTTTTAACTATTTTTGTTTCACGAAATCAAAGTATCTGTCTCGATATTTTAGTTACACCGCAAAACAAAGTAATAATGTTCTCATCTAACGAGGACATTGTTATTTTGCTTTGGTCTGACATTTATTTCTTAAAGACGAAATACTGTTATTAATCAAAACAACTTGTGACTTATAATTAATGTTTTTAAGAAACATGGCTTTAGCAATTAAAATCAATTTGAAATGTCAGTTGGGTTCATGGACGCCGATAGAACGCTGCAAGGAGGTACATTTGCACCATCTGTCATGAAAGAATATACACAGAATAAAATTAACAAAGATTAAGTCACTAATTCAATTAAAGTGTCTTAAATAGATCTTGATTTGAACAACGACGTATTCTAGAGTGCGACCAGCACCTATTTGCCTTACGCCTAGTACGATACAAACACTTTGTATACCATATAAAAATACGGAATATCAAAATTCGGTAAAAACAAAAGGCGGTCTTATCGCTAAACGAGCTATCTTTTGCAGACAACCTTTACTGAAAGGAGCTTATTTAAAAAAAAAGGCCACACACTACAATCTAGTCCGAGTGAAGCAGTGCAGCGGCATTTTATTTGCTTAGAATTATATGTGCGCACTATTAAATATAATTTAAGTATCACTATAGTATAAGTATTAATTTAAATATCACTTGCTAACGGTGAAGGAAAACATCGTGAGGAAACCTGCACACCTTAGTATTAAAAATATATATGTATACTCGTATATTATCTATGGTGTGTGAAGTCCGCCAACCCGCACTTGGCCAGCGTGGCGGACTAGGGCCTTAACCCTCTCAATATGAGAGGAGACCCATATTCCAACAATGGAATGCTAATGGGTCGATTAACAACAACAACTATTAAGTATACTTAATTGAGCAATAGTTTACTGTGTCGATGGACCTCTATGAGAATAATTCTAGCGGCGGCCATGCTCTGCTCCGAATTCCTCTTTATTCTTGGCCCATGAATTTCATCTTTGTCTTCTTAACTCTCTTGATCGCTTACGTGGTTGTTTTATTTTAACAGAACTAATGAACCGAATGTAGTACAAGTATAATTGGTGGTGGGATGGTGGAAGTAACTTATAGATCGGCACGGGTGGTCTTCGGTGGAATAAGGTGACAATGTACATTACTTTCTCTGTAAATATATACATATATGTTGACTGCCTCGTTGGCCGAGTGGTTGCAAACGCGACTTCCGGAAGGGAGGACCTAGGTTCAAATCCTGGGTCGGGACTATTGGAATTTTCTAATTTAGAAGTTCTAATAGTGCTTCGGAGTCTGTATCTGTGCCTGGTGTATGGCAATAGGCTCACCACCTATTCCGTGGGACTTAACGTAACTGGTGAAACGTGGGAGTGTACTACACCACTCTGCCTACCTCTTCGGGTATTACAGGCGTGATGTTAGGTTTTTTTTTTACCTTTATATATATATATGTATATGTATTTAAGACAAACATGTTTAAGAACGTTAGTGTATTTAAAAATTCATGTAGAAAGTAATTAAATAAAACAGATTTTAAATTCACTAAGGTTTTATGTGGAATAGCATATCTAGTTTTTTATTTACTGGCATATTTATTATTGGACCGATCGTAAAGAAAATACTGGTAATCTAATTTAATGTGGTAACAAAAAAAAGTTCTCGGCTGATGTCCAAAATTGATTAACTTTTATAATGGAAAATGGGTACTAAATAGTATCTCCTATGAATATTTATAAGCAAACCATATCTACCATTATTGAAATTTAAATAGATAAATAATTCTTAATACAAACTGTCAAATTAAGGCAGCAGACATTGTCTCGAGACTTTTTCTGGTACATACTATTATTTAAATGTTTAATTATTTCAATGTTTGACAATAATCCAATATGTTGTGTTCCTAATAACGTTCCATCACTTAAATATTAATATTGTATTCGACTGTTTCAGGATGTCCATGCTTATGCAAATACCTCAAGTGGCTTATTCAATACCAAAGTTTGTGATGGGTCTCGGTTGAGCATGGCGGTGAAATAACCCATCTGTATCGTGGACGCCGGCAGTCTTCTCTGTCACAAACGGAGCAATCAATACCCTACAAGATTCAACCTCTCTTATATTTTTACAGGAGATTTTAATCAATGAAATTTTATTGAACTGTTCATAGTGTTATAGACTTGGGATGTAAATACAAAATGTTCACCGAGATTAATATATAGATATGACATACCTACTGTTTGCAGAACAATTTATAAGTGTTGTGAAATGAGCAAAGAATATGAGACGAGGGGTGGCCAATTGTCATTTTGTTATTTAATAATGTAAGTGTTTTGTAAATATGATTTGTAAATGTGTAATTAAACTTTTCATCTTTTTTTCAAATATTTTATTATGGTCCTCATTGAAAGATTCAACCAGCGATAGAAACACAAGATATCTTAAGAAATCTTATTACAAAGAAGAATAGAGAGCTTTGCTTTTCTTGCAACATCCTGAGTGAACTGTAACATACTCTTGATCAATTTCACTTGGACCATGTGACCTGTGTGGCACAGGAACAAAAATAACAATCTCACTTTGTTGGTGTCGCTTGACTTAAAATTATTTTTTAGAGTTTATTTTTAATTCCCTTAACACAGAAATAGGTTTGTTTCAAAATGTTACTTTTCAGTTTTAGCATACAGATACTATACAGACTAGGCCTTAACCCTCTTCAACATGAGAGGGGACCCATATTCCAACAGTGGAATGACAAATGGGTCGATTATTTTTTTTTTTTTTATACAGATACATCAAGTTGGTTTAAGTGAAATTGACCAGAAATCAAACATTTATAAAAACCTAATTGTAATTAAAACACAATTATAATTAAAAAAATTAATTGGCCTTCTATGGCATCAAGGAAATTCAATTAAAAATGATATATTTACAAATAAATAAATGAAATTGAATAACTGAACTTTTACATTAATATATAAACACAAACCAATGTGTCATTTCAATTATAACATATTTTACATGAAATAAAAACTGAAATTTCATTGAAATATTGAAAGCAATAATTGAGGTAAAATCCCACAGTAACAACTAGTTTCATTTCTGTTTCTTAAAGAGTATTTACCATACATTCGGAACCATAAACTTCGACTGTACAAAATACTTCAATTAACATCATACTCATAAGTCATTATTAGAGTAGTAATTTTCAAGTTAAAAATGTCCCTATTGTCAGTTAATACTCTTCAAATTATTTAATACATATGGGAGTACAATACTGGTATGAACATATTAAAATAAGTCAGATTTAAATACACAATGACACTTCTCTTTGTATTACGTCAATTTATTCTAGTTTTTTTACTTCATAAAGAAAATAGTACAATATATCATAAACCAGCAGTAAACAGAGCTTCAATTTAATCTGAGTTAATCAATCATCACATGATTGGCAGCATGTTTTAGACCAACCAGACCTATACACACAATTTTTATTACATGTTCACTTGTTTTGTTAAAATAAGTCAATCCAAAAATACTGTGAAAACCACATTAAAATATATTTTTAATGCAAATCACTTTATTGTGTGAAAATATAAAATGTGTCAGTAACATAGGATTACTTCCATTTTTTTCTATGTACAATGAAAGAAGACAGTAAACTGAAAGCTAAGTTAAAAAAAAAATATTATAATAAATGTAAAAATTATATACAAAAACTTCTTGAGGTAGAGTTTGTGAAGACTACCAAGACAACCAAAATTTGTATCAAATTATAAATTAACAATATTGCCAACTTGACCAGCATGGTCAAAGATATTTCACATAATATAATAGTATTATCTGGTATTCTACGGGAAGTTGCAAACGGCGACTTTTTACAGCGATAAAGTAGCGCATATCATTAACACGCGACAGACGGGTTTCAATATTGATTCAGCATTGCTACTATCGAGCGACTGTGACGAGGTCGGGTAAGAGCGGAGGGTGCCGCGCCTTTGAAGGCGCAATAGTGATGGCGCAGCGTAACAGTAGCAATGCTGTATAGTGACATTGGCGGTGTAAAACGTCTGTCTGGTCTGAGGTATAGACGACCAGCGAGCGTGAGGTATCGCTCCTAAATCGCTGCAAAGACATTGACCTCCCTAGCTAACAAATATTTCCTTTTTTCAAAGTACAATGGGGAAATTAAATATGTCCAGAACTTGTTAATGGTGTATTAACGAATTACTTAAAGTCGGAATAAATGCTTGTATCAGTTTGTTTTGTGGGACTAGAAAATTTTAAAATGAGTATTTAGAAATATGGCAATTGCAGTTCTATGTAAAAACGTAAACACAAATTTCTTAACAATTCTTAAATACAAATATAATAAAACACTTACTGTTACATCAAAAGAACTATGGAATAGTTGTCATTAATGTCCATAAACAGTACAGGTGTCTTACACATGACTTGTAAAAATTAAACCTACTGTCAATTAAATGCAACTGGTGATGTATAAACAATAATGCAAATAGTTGCAATACAACAGATAAACCTACAATAATAGAGAGTTGCCCCTTTGATGGCTTCTGGTGCCAAACAGATCGTAGTCAAACTTTACTAAAGATTGACTGCAGATAACAAGGTATCTACATGTTTAGTTAGCAGCTTGCCATTATTAGAACAATAAAATAATGGGATAAAAGGACAGTGTGTTGTCCTTTTAATGTTGAAACACAGAAAAGACAATGTTATGATAACATTTCCACTTAGATGTAAACATATCCTTGAGCAAACATTATTTTTCAAGAAATATAGGAATGATTATACTACAACCCGCTCATTCAACTGTAATACCGTCCAACCCGTGACATCATCCTACAGTATATTTTTTTTCAATCAGCTTAAATGACATTAGAACTGCCCAAATACTACTTGAATTCTCAATCATAGGAAAACTAAATATGAGACTAACATAGCAGTTTATTTCTAGTTTCCTTGTACCATTCCAATAGTTAACAGTCAATGACAATGTTGTCTTAAATTAACTGGAGTGCAGGTATCATAAACTTTTAATAAAATGAGCATCCAGCCTTATGGTAAGGAGTATAGAACATGATGTATTTAAAAATTAAATGTTCTATCATACATTAGGTTGAAAAAGAGCATAGCTACATTTGTAATAGTAAAGTAACCATAGAATTGTAACTATTCTATGGAAAAGTAAGTACGATAAGTACATTAAAAATTGTCCCACTAAAATTCTAATAATAGCAGCCTGTATGAATTTGGAGCCACAAACAATCAAAAACAACTCCTGTTAACTGAAGATACAAGATCTCAGTAATATCTAAATATCCGATTTAGTGCTACAGTACAGAAATGGGATGAACAAAATCATTTTGTTACCAATTAATCTTTCATTTCCCTACATCTTAAACTACTTATCAAAAAACATTACAAACATGAGGTTCTTCCAATATTAGTGGATGTTTACATGTACAAAAACAACAGTGAAGATTTAAGTCTCAATCTAAAAAATAGTGGCTTTATAAAATTATGGCACATTAAATATAACACTAGAGATATGCATATACTAGAGATTTTCAGATCCATACAATATTACTATTTTGATGGTATTTCTGCCTGGCTCATTGTCCATTCAAACTTAAAACATCCTACCAGCTTGCTGTATTAGCTCACACAGAATGCGAGAATGACTCATTGATATGTGCAACAAATTAATTTCCGATTGATGTGACACAATTTTATAATGCAACATAATATAGTAAAAAAAATATTTTGTTCCACATTTTATTGTATTTAAAACTCATGGACTTAGACACTTCATTATAGAAATAATCAACATGTCTAGTTTATTGCTAGCCTATTGTTTTATTGTTAATTTAAAAAATGGCACTACTTCAGACACTGGGAGTTCCCAAATTATTTTAATCTCAAATAACATACAAACTAGATATTAAAGTAAGTTTCATCTTTGGAGATGGAATGTGAAAATTATATCCTAATACATGTCACTGGTGTAGTCTTTATAATTAATGAGCATTAAGTGATCATAAAAGTCTTCGCAAGTTCTTCCTGCTTTTCTTTGTGCCCACTGCACAAAAAGTCTTCTTTCTTTTCGATGGACTGGGTCCATTTAGATCATATTGAAAGCAATTCTTACCTGGATGCCGTTCACACCTGCAAAATCGGCAGAACTGGTACGAACAGGTCATGCTAGTACACTCAACCCACTCTTCTCCTGAAGGCTCTTCCGTTACTTTAGCTGGCTGGAGGCACCTCACACAAGATAATTGCATTCTCACATCGA
Organism: Croniades pieria auraria; assembly: GCA_018248815.1. Classification (NCBI taxonomy): domain Eukaryota; kingdom Metazoa; phylum Arthropoda; class Insecta; order Lepidoptera; family Hesperiidae; genus Croniades; species Croniades pieria. Next base: position 8,510 of record DWJK01003637.1, read on the forward strand.
GTGATGCTGACTGAAAACATATAATCCCCTTTTAATTCTTAATTATTTATGATAATATGACTGATATAGGAAGTACTCTTAACAATGTTAGTCTGTTAGCAGCTTATAACAATAAAAGTGTTGTCACTTACCTTTGCATATTTTTTAAACTTGATTGTCCTTGGAGTTCCAGGTGGGCTGACAGGAGAACTTTTCTGAGATCGGTTACTTAACAGATTGTGTATGTCCACAAGTGGTCTCACTTGATTGTTTTCATTACTTTTAGGTACAATATTTTTGTTCTCTTGATTTTCTTTTCTTTCCTTCAAAAACTTTATATATTCTAATTGTATAGACTTTATTTTGCTAACATCCTCCCAAACCTGCTGCCACAGGGGACTCACCAGGCCAAAATTGTATATGTCTTTGTTTGACAAATATGAGAATATTTTCATAATTGGCGGCATGACATTGGCCTCCTGGTATAACATTTTGATGATATCTATTTTTTGATCTGGCCGGAACTTGCTAGACTGAACAGATAGGGCTATGGTCTTCAATGGTGGTGCCACTGGTTGGAGTGCTTGTGTATCACAAGACAAAGAATGTATTACAAAATTGAGTTTTTTTGATGGTTTCCTTAAGTTTAAAGGGCTACTAAGTTTACAACTATTTCTGCATACTTTCTTAATAGGTGTGGTTGGATATGATGAGTGAATATAGTCATTGTGATAGTACAGGTCTGAGGCAGCTTCAGCATGATGGCTTGTACTTCCAAAAGTAACGCTGGTGCTTAATTTGTTCCCATCATTGAACTTTAACTCTCGTAGGCTTCCAGCAATACCGCTTGTGGGAGTCGGAAACGGACTGAAGATGTTTTCACTGTCATCATCCTGAAACGACCGTTTAAGACCGCGTCGTATTGCCGGCGATTCCACAAAATTCTCGCAACTCCGCAATATACCGGATGACGTAGTAAATATACTGTTGGGTCGAAAATTTATATCTGGTGTTACGCTTCGACAATCGACATGAATTTGACCAGTGAAGCAAATCTTCCTCTGTAAGCTTGAACTGTCGTTTGATATTTGCGAATTTTCCAACGACCCCGCCGTAAATGAATGATATCCACTGTCTTCAGCTTTCCAGTAAGCAGCTCCGTTATATGATAATCCAGGAGTAACTGGTTCAATATAATCTGAGTGCACATCCATTTTCGGTGTTATAGACCCCCTGTAGAAGCTCTACAGACTAGATTGCATGTTAAAGCTTACAACACTTGGAATATTTATTCTAAGGTGGCATTTTGACTAAGAATTGTTTTATAAATAGGATTTGACACGCAACTGTTAGTGTTTACTAGAAATAATTAATTCATTTACGTTAGTACTAACGAAACTTGTAATTAGTTACTTCAAATTAGTGACAGGTGCTATGCAATGGAAGCGTAACTAGTACAGATTATACAAAAACTTAAATAAATACAGATTGTACAAATTACCAAATTACGTTCTATGTACGTAGAGCACAAAAATTGTCATGTTCATATATTTATTTAAACAAACAGGCAATAAAATCTCTTCAATTTTTTTATTGACAGTAGGAAAATTATGTAGATTTGCTCTTTTTTATCTGTTACTTAAGATAATACTTTAGAATGTATTTAATCTACGTTAGGTTTTTGTTGGAGTTAGGCTTTGGTTGGGTTTTTGCAGTTATTTTCTAAATTTTACTTGCAATGTTTTTTACAATTATGATCGAATCCCTGAATCGATTGTGATAGTGTAACCTTAGACTCTAAAAAATGACAATGATATTAAAAGACTTATGTAGACTATGTGCGACGAAAGACGACTTTTTAAAAGATTTGCTCGATGAAAGTAACGAAAATGTCTTAAAAATGATACAAGAATTCATACAAATCACTGTAAGTAAATAATAATGGCTATTAATTTATCACTTAAAATTTGTTTTTGAAGAAAAGCCTGGTCATTATGTTAGTAGCCCGAATATTTGCATGATGAGTGATGATGCACTGCTGATCTCCTCCGCATCTACGATCATCTTAATAGTTGCACTGTATTGTAATCCTAAGTTTTATATCACAGGTACAAGAAAATGAGAATATGCCCACCAAGATTTGTATTAGTTGTGAGGATAAAATGTTATCATTTCACATGTTCGTTTTGGAATGCTATAAAGTGCAAGAATCTCTTAGGAAAATGTATGTGGAGAGTACTGACCATTTCCCAATTAAACTCGAAGAGGCCATTGATGATTTTGAAGATCCATCGATAAAGGCAGAGGTACAGGTATGAAGTTAATGTTATTTATGAAATCATTCATTATAATGTATGCAACATTCCCAATTGTCTGACATAGTAATCATGTTTTAAAAAGCTTATGATAAGGCTTAATTGATTAACTCGCTTCATGAAGTAACTCTTATTGTTTATTTTTAATTTATTCTAAAAACACAAAAATATCTGCAACTGGAACACCCAATAAATGTCTTAAATATTATTTGAGAAAGCAATACACATTTGCATACTAAAGATTACTGTAACACTGACACAGCATAAGTGAACCTGGCACTTCAAGATAACTCTAAGAACACACAGGGGATGTCATTGACAGCGAATGTGTTAAGCCTTGTCTCAAATCTTACAAAAACTATTAATGAATACAAAGCAAAACCATTAATTTATTTTCATTAAAATTATCATGACTACTTATTGCATCCCATGTTTTAGGTTAAAGATGAACTATCTGCAGAGGACATTGTGTGTGAGTGTTTTTGAACTTTTTTCAACATTATGTGCTGAATTACTTGCTTATCAATTCTAAGGATTACTTTAATTTACTCATATCAGTTAAAATGTAGTTTATTTTGCTGCAAATCGAAAATTTTTAGCAAAACAAGAATATTTATGAATTGTAGGGATATTATTTTGAAGAAAATACACTATGCTTTGATACACAAAAGTGCAAACAAGATGTACTGTTACAATGAACATTAACAGAATATTGTTAAGTATTCATATGCTCTATTGATGTTACTATACTAATAAATTAATCCAGCTGGTACTTGAATAGGTGCAATAAACAATGAAGCTACATTATCAGAATTCAACAGAGATGATTTCCAAAATGATGACCACACATATGATGATGAGGATGAGGATGAGGATGAGGATGATGAGTATGGTGATGTCTCTCTTGCACAACTGAAGGAGGCAAAAATGAAACATGTGAAAAGGAAAGTATTAACTGAGGAAGAAACAGAAAAATTAAAGAAGGTTCTAAAAGAAACTGATTTTAAGGTTAAGGATTTTGTAAAGTGAGTATTTAAGGTTTTATATTTCAATCATTTTTACAATTATGCAGTGATAGCCTAATGGTTAAGAATTCAGCCTCTCACTCCGGGGGAGCTGGGTTCAAATTCATGGCGCACACCTCTATACTAAAGTGCATTTTAAATTTAAATATCACTTGCTAACGGTGAAGAAAAACATAGTGAGGAAACCTGCACACCTTAGAATTTACAAAAAAAAATTCTAAGGTGTGTAAAGTCTGCCAACCTGCACTTGGCCAGTGTGGCAGACTATGGCCTTAACCATCTCAATATGCTAGGAGACCCATATTCCAACAGTGGAGTGTAAATGGGTCAATTATTTTTTTAAATTTTATTATTTCAATCACTTTTGCCTTTATGGTTTTGTTTTCACAATATTTTATATTCCTTTCCCAATGGACCTTTGCATTGTCTTAATCTGCAACCTATGTTATGCACATTTCTCTAAATTAATAATGACAGCTAAGTTAACTTTACTTACTATGCACTGTTCCATGTTATATTAAGTATGCTGGTGTCAGATATACACCAGTTGCAATATGTCCCCCATGTGTCCACATGCAGCACCACATATACCACTGTGAACACTAGATGTTGCACCCCACAATGGAGCATCTGTTCTGCAAAATAATTCTTGACTGACTTAACTATGTCAAATCAATCATTATAATATTTCAGATTAAAGTGCAATATTTGTGAGGAAGGAGTGAAGTCTTGGAGTGGGCTGCGAGTGCACTATGCCAAAGTACACAAAACTAAACCAGTAGTATATTGTATTTGTGGTTTCCTCATCAGATCTAAGAGTGTCCTTTATAAGCATGTATCAGATCACAAAGTGGAAAGTAGAAAATTTAGAAAAGAAGAGCATTCCGAGAGTAAGCAGCAGGAATCAAAGTACTCCAGTCTTCATGTTAAAGATTTTGTAAAGTATGTTTGTTTATAGCCCTCTATATATAAATATCTTGTTAAATTATGCTATTGCTAACAATATTATTTTTCTTTACAGTTTCACATGTACAGTCTGCCATAAACAATGTTCAAGTTGGTA
>DWJK01003638.1:0-12889 GCA_018248815.1 Croniades pieria auraria
TTTAGAATTCAGCTGCTCACTCTGGGGGTGCTGGGTTCAAAACCATGGCGCGCACCTCTTTACAAAAGTGCGTTTTAAATTTAAATATCATTTGCTAACGGTGAAGGAAAACACCGTCAGGAAACTTGCACGCCTTAGAATTTGTAAAAAAAAAAAATTTAAGGCTTGTGAAGTCCGCCAACTCGCACTTGGCCAGCGTGGCGGACTACGGCGTTAACCCTTCCAATATGAGAGGATATCCATATTCCAACAGAAGAATGTTAACGGGTCGATTACTATACGCAGTGGCTGGCAGCGGTTGGAACTAAAGCGTTGAAGATCAAGCTCAGTAGAGTGCCGTTAGAGAGGGCTATGTCTAGCTGTAAACGGTAACGAGCTGATGACAATAAAGATAAATTTATTAAGGTATGTTGGAAATTTCAAGAACATTAGGAAGTAAATCGCTTAAATTGGTATTTCGCAACATATTTGAAAAACCAAATAGCGATAAAACTGGATACATTAAAAGGTACAATATATTGCAATATAACTGTAAGTTTATTGTTAACAATGGATTTCCGCAATATCCACATGATTCAGTTAACATACTTTGTACATCGCGGATTATTGCAAAATAACTTTAACTTAATTATAATTGTTTCCATTGAACTGCGTCATATCCACTCGCTCGCGTTTAACGAGAATATTTTATTATTGTGTCGTATTTAATTGTATTATTTGCAGTTGTATTTTATTGTTAATGTTTATCAGCCTCTTAGTTAGGCTCAAAATCGGACAATGCTTTGAAAGTATTGTGAATCAATGTAATAGATTTCCGATATCGGTGGGTACTTTATTAATATTTGTTGACGTGTGCTGCCATCTTCATATTAGGGTCAGAAACTTTTCCGCCAGACCTCGTATATCGTGTAATGACATGCGTGCCGTGCAGAAGCCTGCATGACGAAGTTCCCGGCATTTGCATACAAAGTGCGCTTAAAGGAGGTGAGAGATTAGAATCTCATCATGCACTGGAGCGATTTTACTTGGCCCCATTATTCTGCTAAATATTCAGTATATGCACTTCACATTAGAGCGCGTTATACTAACATATCTTCGATTAAACGCTCATAGATCTGAGGAGGATGTAGGCTAAAAGTGATCTGTGACGTTTAACAATTACTTGACCTGGTCAGTTCTTTAACAGGTGTCCAATTGTGACCAATTGGAGCAAAAATTTCGTGTTTCATAAACATTTTAGAGTATTTAGCTCGCTTTATCGTCGTTATCTTCTCTAGACTCGGTACATTTTGTTTGGGCCCTTCACTGGGTTAAAAACTTCTAAACGTAACATAACGCCTGTAATCCCCGAAGAGGTAGGTAGAGGAGTGTAGTTAGTACACTCCCATGTTTTACCAGTTACTTTTGAGTCCCATGGAATAGGTGGTGATCCTATTGCCATACACCGGGCACAGATCCAGGCTCCGAGTCGTTACTAGAAATTCTATATTAGAAAAATCCGATAGTATCTGACTCGAGATTTGAACCCTGCACCTCCCGATCGGCAGTCGCGCTTCCGCTAAACTTCTAAGGTATAGGAAACCATAACATTAGGAAGATATGTACCTGTAATATAGAAAAATCACATCAGGTCTATAATAATAGAGAAATATCGCATTCTGTCCATTCTGCCTGCTCCGTAAGGGACCTGGCGTCATAATATAATGCTACAATGAAACCTATACCAATATCTCCGGCGATTCGCACTCGTATCCAAAAGCGCTGAGAAAATGCAAGGAACAATGAAGCACCGTTATGAACTTATTGAAATCCACATAGAGAACACATCTTTCAGCACACAACCGAAAAGTTATTTTGGTCCGAGATTTAAATACACTTTCATGTCAACATTCTAATGGAACTGAGACACAGAAACGGCGTTGATTTATAAATAAACAGCGCTGATCAAAGAAATTGGGTAAAGAAATGTGTTGAATTATCTATAATTGAAGAGGTTTTTATCCTGTAGTATTTATATATATATATTTTATTCACCTATCTACCTACATTATTTTATAGGTGAATTAGTGATCATGTTAATTGATTATATCCAGGGAACATGGCATAAAACTCTCGGTAATAATACGTTATCCTGAAAATCGATAAAAAATAATGAAATTTGTGTCATATTTTAATTTACCGTGACAAGTGATTATTTTAAAGGCATACAAATCAACGACATTTCTTAACGAAGTTTTGCTACTGATTTAGTTATAAAATAGGATATATTTCCCATTGTTTCCATATATAGCTGGGCTCAACTAATAATAAAAAAAATAAAATAAACTATAAATGGTACATATTTAATTCTCTAATTAAAGGTTATGTCCAGTAGTGGAGAACTGCTGTCCAAGACTGAAAATTACTGAACAGTTCTCAGGTTTTAATTTCCATGAATACGCACAATATAACATGTACAGACGAGAAATTAAAATACAGCACGTGTTATTGGTTTGAAACAGAATAAATACATGTACAAATTATACATAATCATTGATAATGGAGGCAAAAATAAACAGGTCAGTGACACCAGCGTGACTATGACTGGGCCGACACGCTTCGCAGCGCCCGGCTGTGATCAAAGCGCACTGTTAGTGACTGATTGTACTGTTTCGTGCCGGGATTTCTGCAGTAAATATTATCGCCCATCCCGCGATCCCAGTATGTGCGTTATTATGGGAAAGACTGGTATTGAGATGATATTTTGTGTCATCGAAACGACTTAGTTTTTTTCACATTATAATATTTGTTTTTAATGTTCACTAAGGGTTGACTGTTCCTTGATGTTACGAGTAGGTTCCCCCTTTGTTATGATTATTCATTATTATTTTATATAACTCGTTTGACTGGTAGTTTAAAGGGTAGCAAGCGCGACTGCCGATCGGGAGGTTCTGGGTTCAAATCCCAGGTCGGGTACTACTGTATTTTTAAATTGTATTATTTAATTTAGAATTTCTAGTAGTGCGAATCACTACTAGTATGAATGTGTGCCCGGTGTATGGCAATAGGCTCAGCGCCTATTCCATGGGTCTTAAACATAACTGGTGAAACGTGGGAGTGTACTCCTCTGCCTACCCGTTACGCCTGATGCCACGTTTTTTTTTTTGTTTTATATAACCACGCCGTCTCTTATGAGGTAACCAGACAGAACCGAGCAGCAAATTTATCTATGGGTATAGACCTGACGCGTTCATTAAAATAAAAATATTGTTTAAAGACGTATTTTGTGGAACATCTCTCATGGTCGATTTCGATGGATAAGACTATAATTCCATTATCTATTAGTCTGCTTAATTTGAGTTGTTCACTTGTTATAAATCATTCGTTCACGATACAACATGCACAAAAAGAGCTGTTTAATTGAAACATCGCATGCACGTTCGTGCGGCTCGCGGCTATTTGTGATTCGTTTATTTCGTTCCGATTTCCTTAAACATAATATTTGTTTATTCATGGAATGTTTAATGCCACACTCAACGCCGAGAGCTTATTTGAATAGCATAGGAACTATAGAGTCGATGCGAGAGGCTGTGCTCTGCGATGCTCAATCCGCATGTCCAACCTGGGAATTATGATCACCACCCTTTTTGGGAGGTCTATGCCCAGCAGTAGACATACCGGCTGATGGTGATGAAAAAAGTCCGGCCCTATAATTGTATTACCGTTTCAGTGCTTCAAAAAATGAACTCAATTTTACATCGTGGCTCTGGCAGTGAATCTTTTGAAGTAAATGCATGAAGCACAAATGGAACAGAGAATAATCTCATGAAATCTCAATGAAATGCCTGCATCATATAAATGATGCAGGCATTTCATTAAAGTGAAACTTTATTTTGTAAAGAACGCACTTAGAATGCACATTAATGTGTCGGCGTCGGAGGGAAAACTTTATGTAGAGTTCCACGTTAAGGACTCTATGTCTGCAATATACGCATTTCTGTTTGAAGCCGTCACAGGAATTGAAAGCGATTTGAATATGTGATATGTATCAAAGAGTGTTTACCATAGAGTATTATAGTATACTGCTGCAGGCCGCTCGCCGCATGGCGCGCGTCGTGTTACGTCTTATTATCAGTTTTATCACAAGCAAGTATGAGAAGGAGATAGAAATATCCAAAATCGGTTCTCCAAGCATAGACATATTAGGCGCGGTGTTCTCTATCTACTCACTAAGGGACCTGGCGTGATTTTATATAACATTATTATAAGGAACCCCTTCTCTTGCCTCAGAACTTTCTTTACGAGAACACAAATTCTCTTACTATGCAGTATAGAAGGTATAGATTATAAATTTTATTTTTAAATATATCTGAATCATGAACAATAATTGCCTGGGCCAAATTATAAATTCCGTAATTATTGCCTCAATCAGTCATGACTATGCTTACAGTAATTTAGCCACATAAGTTATATTATGATTTATTTTACTGCAGGACTTGGATCTTCCTTGAGGATTTCTTTTCTCATAATTCACACGCTGGGCATATGGGTTCTCGCATCACTTATGCTACCCGGCGGCGTCTAGGGCATCTAGCCGTGTCTAAGTAGGCTGCGCTATACCGCGACCAGCAAGCATTGTATACTATGGTGGCTGGCAAATACACCAACAATGTATATTACAAGGTAAGTATAATCAAGCCTGTTTACCAATGTGACGGCCAGAAAATCAATACTTCCACCGCCTGCAGTCCTGACAAATTGTTCATCTCTTCTACCCTGATCAGAAGTTATCAATGATAAACTAGTATAAAGTAGACCAAAAATACCTTTAATAAACAAACAATGACGAAGTTTATGATAAATATTTATCCATACATGTGTTTCAAGCTACTTCTCAGCATTTGCCACGCACAGCGGCTTATGTGAAAAACTGTGCTGCCAACTCTCGGTTTCGATGGACATGTCTACAGCCTGTCCGGTAGCCACTTTTATCATAAAAGAGACTTAGCTGTTAGTCACGAACTTCCTTACGACGCTGATGAAGTCTCCGAGTCCAAAGCGGATTGAACAAGACTTGGGAGTGAGCCTGTACTTACAAAGAAATAAGTATACTTACGATTTTCGATCAAGAAATAAAGTCAAATTTCAAAGTACACAACTTTGACACGAAATTTAAATGTCAAAAAACGATCAGGGACATTAATGACAAATGTAAAGATACAAAAAAAACATACGACACGAACGGCGAGAATGTAAATAAAACGTTTTATTTCGTTTCGAAACGAATAACGCGAACGAATCATTTATTGATTGCAAATGAATGCGGGACATAAGTATACAGTACGACAGGCAATTTATATTTTTAGTGAAATTACCTGAACCGACAGCGTGTTTACTGATCGATTTAAAATGTTACTGTTTCGAGAAGCACTAACGCAGATTGGGGGACTGCAGTGAATCGCAAGAGACCAGATTTGAATACATCGAGGAAGAAAGATAAAAAGGGCGATTTAAATTTCGCAAATACATGCCGTATATCTGTCATTAGCTCTGTAACTGAGTCATTAGTTGTCTTAAAAATCTCTTTTACTTGATTACTACATACACATATCTGTTGTTGGTTGCTTTCTTCTCCAAGTTTGTGAAGTGGTTTGACAGCAATCGCTACATCATCATCAATTATTTTATCGCTCCACTTTTGGATATGAGTGTTCTCTCAGAGTGAAAAGAGTTGAGGCAAGGAAGTTGAAAGACCTCTCATGCCTCAATGGACATTATGGAGAACTACACTATGTGCAGGTTTCCTCACGCTATATTACTAAATATTACGTGATTCTCTAGAATTACATTCCGACGCATGTATCATTTTGTCCGGGCATGTAACTCTGATACTGATATGTTTATTGGAGCATGTTTATCTGACCTTAGGTAGCTTGGCCGCCAACATCTTAGACACTTAAAGTTGGTAATACGAATATATGCATACGCACACAAACACATATACACATACGCACACTCATACATACACGCGCATGCGCACGCACGCACGCAAGCACGCGCGCGCGCTCTCACTCACACGCACACGCATACGTACACGCACACGCACACGCACACGCACACGCACACGCACACGCACACGCACACGCACGTATATGTATATGTAAAATGATATATCATTATTATTATGTATATTATATTACAGTTATACGATAAGAGTGTTGAATAGATAAATTATACACGTAGATAAAGCACCTCAGCTGTTTTAAAAAAAATACCTGAATAGATTACTAATTACTCTTGGTCGCTGAAAAAAATATCAGCCTGCTAATGCAGTAATACATTAAACCAGAATTCCTTCTGTCGTTATATTTGGAGATTTTAACAACTAATAAACATTTTGAGGGTCAACAGATAAGTGTGCCAGGTCATCAGTCACCGTCGTCAGACTATGTAACTTAACTAATAATGACTGACATTTTATCACTATTGTTTTGTTGGCGGTATTGTGTCACACTGAGCTGAAATTTTCCACAAAACTAACATGGGCATAATATTATTATTATCTTAAGAGGAACAAAAATTTATTAAAAAAATAAAGACTGTATTTCCCTGAATAGATAGAGAGAATGGTATAGAACACTCTCAAGATTTTCCAGTTACGTTATAATATTATGTCCCATCATAGGTTCTTAGGGTGTGAGGCTGTTGTCATACACTTGGTACAAATCTAGACTTCGAGTTACTGCTAGAAATTTTTTGGTTAGAACAACTCGATAATACTTTGCCCGACCAGCGTATCGAACCCAAGAACTTTCGATCAACTTTCTCGCTTGCAGCCATTCGACTTCACTTGAGTCGAAGTTGATCGCAAAGGAATGATCTTGAATAGTTCTAGAAACGGCAAAGAAGAAAGGTTTCGTAACTTAAAGCAGCGGTGTTCCGTCAACTAGGGATAGCGAATTCTTCTTTATTCACCAATATATGTACGTTGAAATAGAAGTGAATAGACATTCAGTTCAAAGCTGGACAATAAAATCAAAAGTCAAAATCAAAATGTATTTATTGTGGACTCAACATGTACATGACATTACCCTGTATTTTGAATAATTACTTATTAACTGAATAAATCAAATCATTAATTGTCGTGAAACTCCCGAAATCTGAAATCCCCAATCAAATTCCCACAAATTACTTTGTAATTGACAGGAATTACAAATCATCTTGATAATAACACTACGCCAGGTTCCTCACGGGGTGGGCAGAGCACAGAATGTCATATACCTCTATGCTTACAGTACTGAGGTGCTTCTTCCGCAACCATCTCTTTCTTTATACACTCACGAATTATAATGGTAAGGCCTGTGTATACGAAGAAAATTATGAATTATATTAGTTTAACATTGATATGTTAAAATTATTATCCATGACATTAGATTTTTTACTAGAATTGTGGGTGATTGGAACTATAATCCTTTTGTAAATAGCGCAGTGCCCGGTGTGTCTCGGCCCTTAGCAAACTCCATCCGAACAACAAGACAAAGTGTCTGCGGCTGGAGATAGGTCTAACGTTTGTTTGTCTCGCGGCCCACGACCAGCCCTCGGCCCTTCCCTTCTGAAGCGTTTTTGTCCTCGCCTCTGCGCGCTTTATAAGCGGCTTGGGGTCACTAAATCGCTGTTTATTTGGGTTAGATATAACGTCTGTCCCAAATAGTCATAAATTACTTTTATTAAAGAGTTTATCAATTATATTACTCAGCGCAATCAGTTCATTAATGACGCTAAACATTGATTAAATCATCATCATAGTCGGCCTAAAAAAAAAAAATAATCGACCCATTCATCATTACAATGTTGGAATATGAGTCTTCTCTCATATTGAGAGGGTTAAGGCCGTAGACCGCCACGCTAGCCAAGTGCGGGTTGGCGGACTTCACACACTTTACATTTTTTTTTATGAATTGTAAGGTGTGCAGGTTTCCTCACGATGTTTTCCTCAACCGTTAGAAAGTGATATTAAAATTTAAAACACACTTTTGTAAAGAGGTGCGCGCTATGAATTTGAACCCAGCACCCCCGGAGTAAGAGGCTGAATTCTTAACCACTAGGCTATCACGGCTTTATCATCATCGACCCATTATCGATTAAATACGAACATTTAATTAATAGTTATCTAATTATTTAGCTCATGATTACCAGTTTGCCAACGATGTTAATTAAATCAAGGGTTGGTAAAAACGTTAATTTAATCAAATAAAGTAAATTTAAAGAAATGTGTTAAGGGACAAGACGGTCCAAATTAATTACTGAGCAAATAGAATATTATAATTACTGAGTTAGTAATTAATTACTGAGCAAATAGAACATTATAATTACTGAGTTAGTAATTAATTTTATACTGTAGTAGCGTTACAAAAAAAAAAAATTTTTTTATATGTATAGGCATGTCCTCGTACTGCCATCGGATCCTAAAGTATCCTCAAAGAGAGTTTGTGTATATAAAGAGCTGATAAACTACATATATTATGTGCATATTAATATATCCTTATATATGTAGGTATTTCCTACAGGCAGAATCACAACACTTATATTAAACATAGAAATATTTGCCCGCGCGGGTTCCGAACCTGCGACCCCGTTTCAGCAGTCACGTTTACCAACTTTACCAAAACCCAGTAAATTTTATATAAAATCGACAAATGCTTTAGCAGAATTTACCCTGCTTACAGTCACGCCGAGATAGCTAAGTTGAGTTGATCATTAGGGAATACTAGAAATCTAAATAATTATTATTGTTATTAATATATCAACACACCAGAATCCTTTCGAGGTACGCAGAGATCACGGAAACTTCTGTCTTTTCAGATCTACGTCCTTCTTCAAAATTCATTCTTTATTGGAATATATTTATAAAAAAAATGCGTATAGGAAAAAGATTTAATATTAAACGCTACGTTAAAGCAAAAGTGGCGATGTGATGCGCTTTCGATATAACTTTCTTAAAAGGCATTGAGGTGCAAGTAACAAAAGCTTCAGAGGATTATTTATATTTATGGGAGACTGACGGATAGCAGGTCCTACTTCAGTTTATTTCGTTTCTAAAGAATGGCAACATCGAAGTAAGTAATTGGCGGCGACAAGTGCTTGGTATTACGCTCAATACATAAGTAAAGAGGCTTTTAGTTATAGCAGTATTGTTAGAGAATATTAACTCAACATATTTTACTAGCAATATTTTTATTTTTGTCTCCAAAACCGGTGAAGATAAATAAAGAAAATAGGGAAGTACATATGTACGTGAGGTCCGTAAAGATAGCGATATTTGGTACTTATTGCTCTCTGACGATCCTCTAAGTGACCCGCCTTGATACAATAATAATAATAGTACGTAACATTAAACACTGTAGGTAAAGTGCAGTGTAATTAAAAGTGAAGCGTATTTAGTCAAACAAAGGAGTTATATGAACAGAACGGATTTAATCTTGAAGATGTAAAATACGCAGTGACCGGCCCATACACGTCATTAATTATAAAACCAGGGCTGCGTGAACAAGATCCCTTCTCCTGCTAGATTAATAGAATGTTAAAAATATGAAATGATGGTGCGGTATCTTCTGTAGCTACATTTATGACTGTGAGCAGGGTGTATTAAAATCTCATTACCCGCGCTCTCCAACACCTAACGCAGCTTCCAAGGAAACCGTTAAATAGCTTTTCTTTACTGCGACGCCTGCGAGCGAACCTTTGTTTACTGCTGAGAACACTAGACTTATTTAAGATAGATAATGGAGAGGATATTGTTTTTTGCTTAAAGAGATTTTATGAGGATATAAATAGGAGTCTTAGGAAGTTTTGTCTATTCTGAATCTATAGTAATTGCTAAGCGGTAGATGTTAACCCTCTCAATATGGGAGGAGACTCATATTCCAACAGTGGAATGTTAATGGGTCGATAAACAAATATATAATAAATATAAAAATGTTAAGTACGAAACTTATCTTAAAGTAAATTTTGGACTTTTCGGCCCTTAGCCAGCGTGAAAAACTATGGCTTTAACCTTTCTCGTCCTGAAAAGAGACCTGTGTTCTCATAATGGAACGATTAAAAACTTAACGACGATTGAATTGCGAGGTTTTTGTTGACAATTAGACATATAATTTTTGCGGCATCAAATATATGAGTATGTGACATTTAAATAGATGTGCAAATCTGTATTACTCGACAAATTGGAAACCGAAAAATTGTACGTTCCTTGTTAATGAAAATGTAACAAAAAATACATATAGGTATTATCTTAGAACCTCATACAAAACTAGCTGAAACCAGCTTGAGTATACAGAACTTGTGCAATGACAGACACGAGAAATAGATACACCAGGTGAAAATAAATACTTGTGGTCAACATACAATTAATTGACGTGATTGGAAATCGAATTTATAACCCTTGATTCAAGCGGCTAGGTTCACTAACTCCTGGACTTACGGATCATATAATAACAAAAGCGTTCGGAAACTATTGACAGAATAACATTAATTCTCCTGATACGGTCCATTTAGAAGCCTATTTAAAATAAGGAAAGAACATTTAATATCTATATTTTCCTTTATTATTTTAATTTATTCTATTCCAAAAGTAGAACATTGGAAGTAGATTATTTTAGCTTTGGTTTCAGGTGGCCAAAATTGTACGTTGCACGTTGAATGGGAAAAATATGTATAGAGAACTTTTCTAAGCGGTTGGAACTGCCCTACTTGTAGAGCTTCGGGCTCTATTTTCGACAAACGGCAAAAAAACTTTAAATGCGAGTATTTTAATGGATCCCAATTTTTCTTTCTCAATTTTATTTCAAAAGACCAGTTTTATGCCATATGCTATAGTACCAGAGTTCATTGTTTCATCATCAGCTATTGGACAGGAGCACGTTGCTGGACATAGGTCTTCCCCCATCGGCGCCACCCCCTCCATCGTTTAAATATTAATATTCATATATACTGTTCTTTTTCCGTATGTATAGTTCTAACTGCTTGTTCTGGTTACATCAAAAGGTAAAATTGAATTAGGAATTGCCAGTGGACTTCACTGCTTTGTCTACGAAATCTTCTTCCAAATGTAGCGTACAGAAGAGAAATAAAGTGAACGTAAGCTGTCTATTGCACATTTGTTCCTAAAACAATTTTAATGTTGCTAGAACAATTTTATTGTCAGCGGCCATTTCCAATGCGTGTACCGGATCGAGCGGCGCAGCTCGCGCGCACCTGCGGCAGCGTTTAATGTGTTCACACTCCACTGCTTTGTCTGTTTGTACCTATTTCATAGGCTTTAAAAATTAACAGCTAACCGACATCCTATGCTACGATTTAGTACATTCGTCATTTACCGGTCAACCCAGCAGAGAACCTATTCTTACCTTTCGGTTCGCGTTCATACGATTTAATTTATATTTCACACGTCAGGTTCCTCCTTATGGAGTAGGTAGTGAGTGCCGATATCCTAATATTTGTGCCGTACAGACATCGCGTGTTTCTTTTATATTGAATAGTATCTCATCGCGCTCTCCACTGCAGTGAGTATTAGATATCCCAAAGATATCCCAAAGAGATCCCAAAGAAGGTCGTGAATACAATGTCTTATTAAAAGTACCTAACTATTCCTCAATACATCAAAAAGCCTTAATATGTAGAACACATCAGGGCTACATGAATATATGGAGGCTAATTACCGAATATCGCAAATGTAAGTTAACCTACATAATAAAAGTTGCCTATATGGCTGTGGAGATCATGATTAACTGGATGGATTTAAGATTACTATTTTCTTATTACCCTACTCTATTCTGGACAATTCAGTGTCACCGTAACGAACGTATCAGTATTTTTCTTGCTCAAAGTTAAGTTCTTTCATTCTGATGGTTAATTTTGAAGTTAAAATGTCTAATGAGCGTGCTACTATAACTTTATTTCTTTAATAACTTTATTTCAAACGTTGGTACATCCCTAACGTAACATCGCGCCTGTAAGAAGGGGTAGGCAGAGGAGTATAGTACACTCCCACGTTTTCAGCAGTTACGTTTAAGTCCCATGGTGGTAGTGGTGGTCCAATAGGTGGTGAGCCTATTGCCATACACCGGGCACAATCCCAGACTACGAGTCTACTAGAAAATCTAAATTAGAAAAATCTAATAGCTCCCAAACCGGGTCGCGCTTGCGACCACTCGACCAACGAGGCAGTCAAGTACATCCCTAGACTGTTAATATTTTTTGATCATAGACTAAACTCACAATAATGACAGTTACTTTTTTTTTAATATTATGTTTGTCTATATCCAGTTCCATTTAATTAAACTGTTAGGGCTCGCAGTAAACACCTGGGGGAAAATAAACAAATTAATGTAAAAAAAACGGCAAATAAAAAAAACAATTTAAAACAAAAAAAAACTAAAATACGTGATGATTTCTGTGGATGCTTTTTTATAATGAAATAATATGGAGGTGCTTATAATTGTAAATTACACTGAAACGCGTTGTATTTTCGTGCTGGCTCGATCAGATACCGAGCATGCCACATAATGTGGTGATTAACATTCCATGCATTTCATTATGTTATCAGATAAAATAACATTTTGCTGAAATAACATGTAGTAAGGCCGATATTGTGAACGTAATCTCCGTGTAGAGGCACTTCGCAGACAAGGTGACATCGGTTGCTTTGTCTGTGAACACAGTTTATTTTAACAGGTTGGTATTATTGCTAAGCGTACCAATGTACCAACTTTATGACATAATTCCTCTACACCGATATTGTGAACGTAATCTCGGTGTAGAGGCACTTCGCAGAGAAGGTGACATCGGTTGCTTTGTCTGTGAACACAGTTTATTTTAACAGGTTGGTATTATTGCTAAGCGTACCAATGTA
>DWJK01003639.1:0-12888 GCA_018248815.1 Croniades pieria auraria
TTATAATAAGTCCCTAAATGCTCTTAGCCCAGAATTTTGCCACGCTGACTGCCTCATCACTGGCAGTCATTAGGTCGCCCTGGGTGCAGGTATTAGGGCACGCAGGGCACGATTTAAGGTGGGTAAAACCGATTGTTGCCGTGGCGACTAGTCGCCACGCTGTATGATGGTTTACATACTATATGCGGTCTATATGGATAGTGGATACTTGTACAAAATAATTTCGATGTTTCACAGCTTCCAGCCGTCCCGTGACGGCTCACATTTTTTTATCTCAAAAATGGGTTAAAACGTTTTAAATATAGATAAGGAAAATATTAAATGGAAATAAACATAACATAACATCACGCCTGAATTTTTTCGTAGGGGTAGATACAGTAGTCAGTACTCCTACAAAATGAATATAAATCTACTGAATATTTAATGATAACACTTATCGCATGAAACATGTATCAACAACAACTTATAATGAGGATAACATATTTATCGTTTTACTTGACCTTAACATTTTGTAAACAAGTATAACTTATAAGTCCATGTATTGCCCACGTGATGTACACGTGTAAGCGAAAAGTTATTTAGTCACGTGAAGCGAGAGTCGCGAGGGGAAATGCACTTATGACTCCACGTCATCGTATAAAAGAAAAAAACTACTTTACTATATCACAGTTCTTTAACTGGTGAAACGTGGGAGTTTACCACACTCCTCTGCCTACCCCTTCGGGGATTACAGGCGTGATGTTACGTTTTTTTTTTGTTACTATATCACAGTTTTTTTGTAAGTGTATTGAAAATTGCATTAAGTGGGAATACCAATGGTCGCAAATCGAATCTCTTTATATTGTTGAGCATTTGTCTCGCACAAACAGATAACACGGAGCACACTCCGCAATGCTACTCCATTTTGGTTGGCGTTGGGAACTAGACGACTGTAACATAAACAGTTAAACTAATGAGAGAATAATCGGAGTGTGACCTTACATTTCAATATCATAATAACTATAAAGGCATTGATCTAATGTTTGTCTGTTACCGTCATAAATTGACTATTAAAACAACAAGTAGATAATACCTATACGCGAAACAGGAAAAATTATTTAGAAGACGCGTTAAGCGTACGTTATAGTATTCATTACCCATCAAATAATAAACACATAGATCGAAACTATTACACAAAAGAATCATTTTAAAGACGTGGAACAAAAGCTAATCGTATATGAAGTCCTTGCGCGACAGAAGTAAAACATTTTTTTATAAGATGGAGAACGCGTGTGTACTCGTAGGTAGCGATATTTCTCTTACTTTATTTCTATGAAATGAAACTGTTGTTAATATGCAACGGTTCAATTAATTTACGGCAAGAAATTTGCCTCAAATACTGGGTATCAAGATGACGATTGTCTTTGCATGGAACAGTAGCCATGCAAGCGCTGAAATACGGGATGCGAAATCGCTTACGACGATTTTAAGGCAGAGAATAAGAACCAACCAGTGTCTTATTAGGGAGGTATTAGTTAGTATTCTGTGAATTTTAAGCAATTTAATTAGTACACTGACAAGTAATTATGTGGAATAGAGCCCTCCAATCAGCAAACATACCGTCACTAGTGTAATCATAATGCAAAACTTAGGTATGAGTCAAGTCAAGTATACAAATCAACACATAGAAAAAACGAAATATTCAAAAGTAACTTTTCACGCTACTCCTCGCAGTAACTTAAATTTTCATAATACATACATTTTAATGAAACATTTTTACTCTGCCAGCAAATAAGTTTCACTTAGAAAATACCAGTATCTACTTAATTAACCAAAATATTATCTGAGCACCTCTGTGATATGATTCATTGATATCTGATAAAATCTTAACTATCATATAAATATTTATAAGTGGGAATAACAACGTTTTTTTTTATTTCAAAGTGCATAAAAGTATTGATTGATTGAAAAATAGATGCATTTACTTAAGGAAGCTAATGGTATTTTCTGCAAGTATGAAATGTTGCCAGGTAAAGCATTTCAGCCAAAGCCAAAATCAACGCCAACTATCTTAACTGCACTAGTACTACGTAATTTCACAACGAAGTCACCAAATAACGGGAATTACGCAACAGGGCGCAATCAAACCAGCCCGAAGCGTTACTGACGCCCTCCAGACGTATTTCTGTTGGATTGGAAACACGTATGTCGGTACTGAGGGAATTCAAATTAAACGCCCGTGGCGTTGAGAACTTTGACGAATCTGACCTACTTGTTGTTAACGTGTACTTACTTAGTATTAGTTTTCTATTATATTGTTTATTAGACTTCTTGCTATCTCAATTTCCGAAAGAGTAATATAATGTAACAAAGGCCTAATCGGCCCACCGCTGGCTATGCCGCCGTCTGAATTATTTTCCACCCAACGCAAAAATACAATTTGTTGGTGCCGTTTCGGCCTAGCGGCCAAATATAGCTTTGGCTGTATAATAGGTAGGTTGGGTTATGGATGAGATGGGCGGAGCGTCTTCAAGCAGAGCAATTGCGATTGGTGGAATAAAGAGTAGGGGATAGATGAAGCAGATCCGCCGAGGGTCGCCACAACGTCCCTTCGCCATTGTTCGGTTAGCGGGCGCAGAGAACGCAGCGCCGGCCGCGAGTGAATTGTGGAAACTGTTGAGACAATGCTCGAGTTTTACACGAACATGAATCCCGGATTGATGCCGGAGAGCATGCAGCCTCCTCTCACCTGTAACGGTAGAACAGGTCAGTGCCAATTTAAAACTTTATATGTGCTATGCGGCGAACTTTTTCAAAACTTTGCGCAACTTCTGGAACATTTCAACATTACTTGTTGGGAGTAATTCATATGCGTTTTTCGTGACAATAACTTATTATAGAAATAACAATTGTTTAAGAGAAAATTATATATAGGTATAGTAAGTAGATTACTTTTGAAATAGATCATCACAATTTATATAGAATTATTTTCTGATAATTATTAAAAATTTTGGTTTAACTACTTCCCCAAAACTATAAGTACACAAAATCGCTATTTATGATACAAATTCAAATGGGTAAAAATATAATTGTGAAAAAAAAAAATTAAGCAAAAGATGTACAAAATATAAAAAGGAAGTAATTTATTTAATTAAATTAATAGTTTGTTCGTATTACATATCTTATATTTTGGGTTTCATTTAAAACAAGTAAAAATAAATTCTACTGTTGGATAACTGATTTATTTATAAATGTTTTGTCTCCGTGAATCGAACTAACATAAATAATTATGAGCCTCGAGTCCACCAAGTATTTACAAATACAAAGATAACGTACAAATTATATCTGTGGCGCTCTATAGACAAACACGAAAAAACTGATATTGCAGACAAGATACATTGTAAATTTAAATAGTCAATCAATTTTAAAAAAGTAACGTCATGTCTATATTCCGCGCAGATGTAGGCAAAGGAGCGGGAGTACCACATTTAACCAAACACGTTATAAATATATATATATACATATATATAGGTAGGTGCACTTTATTTTAATAAAACAGTAGATATTGCAATCTTCATGTAATCTTCTTTGTAATTTCGTTAAAAGATATTTTAACCTTTTTACAAGATGTACATATATAATTATCTACACGTGTTCTTAAGACATTTGCAGCAACACTACGTTTTCCGTGGCGTGGCGAAGAAGCGTGGCTTTGCTTTCCTACGTTCTCCAATGTATTTTCCGTTGGCACAGTCCCGCATGAACGGTCTGAACGTTTCATTAAGTACAACTACCAGCCCGCGCGACAGACAAAACATGACGAAACAAAACGACGACTCACCATACCGCGCTCATCGGTCAGTTACTCAGTTAGCGCTTCGACCGCTTATTTGGAGAGTGTCCGCCAGTTCAAATAATTTAATCGAATACCGCTTGAAAATTCGCCTATATTTAATGCCATAGTTGTTTCTACGAAATTAAAGTTAGTTTTCTAATATGAAATAATGTTTGTTTGTGTGTATGTATGTAACACTGGCATGTTTAATGTTAAAAAGCGTTTCTCATGCCAAGTATTATTTTGTGAAAAGGGCTTGAGTATTAAAATTAATTTTAAATAGAAATGTAATACTATTCTAAAGATAAATAAAACGATATAGAGATAGATAGAAATGTAGATGGAACGAGAAATGAGTTATTATTAAAATTACATATGATACGAAAGTGCAAGTTAATTAACACTGGTTTTTGATTAGTACTATTGATAGTGACTTTCGGCAGTAACTAAAAAGACACTGATTGCTTCATTAGTCGGTTGTGAGCGCGACTGCAAACGCGATTGCTGAGCGAGAGGTCACGGGTTCGACCCCTGAGTCGGGTTTTTCTAACCTGGAATTCCTAGTAGTAGCTCAAAGTCTGGATCTAAGCCCGGTGTTTAGCAATAGGCTTACCACCTATTATATCGGGACAGCCAGCCTGTCCCGCTCTGCCTATCCAGTATGGCCACTAACGTGACGACGTAATAACATAGATTTTTAAAATTTAGTATTTATAAAAATAGCAAGGAGAAATATAATACAACAAACTTGATACGCAACACGATTTATACCAATATTACAAAGCATGTACATATATTACGACGTGCACATTCTGTTCGGTATGCGTCTAACGGATATTATACAGATACGCCCAGCAACATCGGATGTAAAACCTGTGTGTAGAGCTTCGGAGTTTTGTAACAAACAGATTACCTATGGGGCGACCACAGATGTATATTCATTCAACACAGGATACATCCGGACAAGTCAGATTTTTTAGGACACCTTATAGGAATCGATTTAGGATTAATCGGTGTCAGAATAAACGGGTTGCAGAAATTTAATTTAAACCGTCTGTGAAACGGGGTGCGGCCTGGTTTGTTATTACTAACGCATCTTTTGTTACATTTAGTATTTTCTAAATATTCTTTATCTAATCTACGAGAGGCAGATTTTGTTTGAAATACTATCTATGTAGTAGGTACATGGGTCGTTTAACAGTGTAAAGCATACACCAGCCACAATAGGAGGATAGTACATAACAGTGTTATGGTTTTCGTTTTCATTGGATACTACCTTGCTGATTATCCTTCGTTTGTTATTACAATCACGACTATCTTAATTACTTCACTGTAATGCATAATCTTCGCTTTATAATCGCTATCACGCTCTGGCTTGGGGTTGCCGTGGTCTCGCCGCGGCCAACGCGCCAAATGCACGTGTGCAGCGAGACTATCGTGGTGGCGATCACAGTTTGCGACCGATTTGAATTTGCTCAGCCGCGAACTGTGATTTGCCTCCGAACAAGCCCCGCCCACAACATCGTCCTTTGTTTATTCAAAGGAGCCGGTGTCGTGCGGTACTGTCGCCTTATCGTGTCCAGCAGTTATACAGAGAGCGGAAGATTCCATTACGGGCACGCGTAAGTAACGAGTACCTACTGCGTTACGGTACATGATAGAAAAAAGGACGGTACTACGAATAGCCGGCACGCATGAGGCCGAGGCACCGAGCGGCGAATAATGGCTAGAGAATTCTTCTTGCCACGGTTCCGAACGATCAGGATGCCCCACAACCTCCCGCTGCGCCCGCGGAATTCGAACGCATTTCATCGCCACCGCCGTCATCGCCACCGCCGTCACCGCCACCAACTTCGCCTCTGCCACCGCCGTATCCGCGAATAAGCAAAACGGCTTGGAACATGCCAATTTCAACTCCTTCTCGGGGCATAAAGACGCCGCGATGGCTGTTGCCTCTTGAGGAGGAATCAGAGGAGCCGACAAAAATCCCGAGAATCACCAAGTCGTCTTTATCCGATGAATTCCACGATAGTGCCGAGATCCCAGAGGGTGCAATCGTCGGTGAAGATGTTGCCGTAGCAACAGCAGCAGCAGCAGCAGCGGAACCGGCCGAGGATAGCGACACAAAATACGACATGTTACGTACACCCTGCCCCTCTCCCTCGGGTGAAATATCACTCGTTCCAACTGCCCCTACCTCTGCGCTCCGCTCCCCTCCTTCGCCCCGATTGTCCCTATGACCCCGGTGGCAAACAGACCTCGCGCTGTAATGGCGCCGCTTCTCAGCACATCCTATGCTGCGGCGTTGGACTGGACTGGACTGGACCCAATAAAGCGAGCCGAGCTCCTGCGACTGTACGCGGTGCAAGAGCTCGGTAAATGCCGGGTATCGTTGTGCAGGCGTGAGTAACCCGAACCGGGCTAGGGCAACGTTACCAGTGTCAGATGGTCGGTCACGTCTCGCACAACTGCTACAAGCCGCTCCGTGCTGGTGTCCGATGTGCTGGTGAGAACCTGATGCGGGCTGGTGCTGGTTGTACCACACCCAGGTTGGAACCTCTCAAGTGTGCCAACTGCCTGGGACCGAATACGGCCAGCGATGGTCGCTGTGATTACCTAAGGCGGGTGGTCCGCGTGAGGGGTACCCACTCGGGTGTGCCCTCCGAGGCCAGAAAAAAAGGGACTCCAGACCAGCCAAAAGTCGTACGTCCTCTGTTATGATGGGCGTAGCCTAGCGAAGCGACGTGGACAAGCAGGCAGTCGCTGGGGGTTCCACCCTTATGGCCCCGGCGAACCCTCCGACTGTGCGGAGCCAAAAGCCTCGTCACAGGATATCGGCCAGCCGGCGTCGGAGATGAGAACGCAAGGTGCAACAGCGAACACAACTGCTTGCTGAATCTACGCCGGAGCAACAACAGCTAGCTCCACCTGCAGTCAAAGGAATGACTGCGGTTCATCCGGCGTGTACATTACCATCCCAACCCCCGCCCCCAGCCCAGGTCGTTGCTGAGGCGGGCAGTCATACGTGTCAGCCAAATAGGAGGCGACAACGGCAGAGGGAGCCGAGGGCACGAGTTACAGCCAAAGATCGTGCACAAAGCCACCCTTCAACCAACCGTACAACCATGGCCACCACTGAGAAGCCCTTACGAGCTCTGGGGAATAACATTCAGGCCAATGAGCAGGGACCGGCTATAACCGCTATTGGTGAGGCCATTGCACGTTACCCATAGCTCGTGGAAGCCATCAAACAGGTGTTGGCACCTGTCCTCTGATTCCAATATGACAGTACAATTTAGACAACCCGGGAGGCATAGGTCCAACTAAATTCCAATAGGGCCTACGAACCCTCCTCTGGGAGCAGAACATTCATGCTGTGCTCCGAGACGAAACGAAGCTGAGGCCGAGCTAGTGCTTTCGTCTCCTTAACTTCGTTATGTACCCCCGCAATGAGGTCTCGCCCCTCGGCGCCACGTATAAGGGCATGGCCACCGCGATCCGTCACAATGTGGTACACGATGAATTGTCGCTTCTGCCATTCGCCCACATGCCTTCTATAGGTGCGTCTGTGAGAATAGCGGGAGTGGAATTGCAGTTGTTCGCAGCCTATCGCCCGCCTGGAGTTCCTCTCGATCCCAAGGACATCCGTAACATCTTAGAAGGTGATACTCCGACCCTGGTGGCTGGTGACCTTAACGCTAAACATCTGTCTTGTAAAGGTGCTATATGACTTGGACACACAGCACCTTCCCATACTTGTCACGCTGGGACTTGGGACAAAGTGTGATGCACGCCCAGAATATGACGTAGGACAGATTGGGAGGTATATCGATCATCTAAAAGACTTGCGGCTCGACACTGCACTCTCCACAGCTGAGGAGGCCGAAACCGCAAGTGAATATCTGGCGCAACAGATGCATCGGGCATATACGGAGGCCACTAAAGAGGCCCCCGCATTGACCCTTACAAGGGAGTTACTCCCAGTCCGTCCCAATAATTAAAAAGAAAAGAAAATTAAGAAAAATGTGGGCGCGCACGCAATGTCCCAGGATCAACCGTGACCTCAATGCTCTTGCCAAGAGGTTGTCTGTTGAGATGTGCGAGTACCGTGGAGCCACCTGGGAGGCGTGAGTCAACCAGGCCGGCGAACACAAGACATCACTCTATCATCTTAGCTGACAGTTAACTCGAGCAAAGGACCCCATCTGCTCGCTCCTAAATGGGGCAGGCTGAAGGTGTTATGTAGCCCAGGACTGTGCGGAAATTCTTTCCGAATACTTGAAAGAGCAGTTTGCCCCACACCCCGCAAACCCTGGCGTCCGAGAGCATCACGACATCCATCTTCTACCGTCGTCAACAATATTAAAAAATATTTGTTATCACTTAACTTGGTTTATTTTTTTAAGGATCAACATAATGTGCTGCTTATTCCCGATGTGTACATTCATAAGTAAATGGACCTACCAAAATAATATTCAACTCAAACCGATCAGTCATTGAATAAATGTCAAACGACTTATGTCTGATCTTTTTTAGGAATTATAATTCTTATGTTCTATTATCCTCTGTTGTGCGCACTATATTTTGGACGTTCTGTGTCAACGCGTCGCGATGTTATGTCTTGAAAATAGAAGGGTCCACGGGCTATACCACACTATGTTATTAATTTAAACTAGGGTTCGCCCGGTGGTCGAAATTCGACCTCCATTCATACAAACTTTAAGTTCGCTGCAGGGTCTAATGATGAAGCCAAAATTAAGATATTTCTAATAATAAAATTCAAAGTAACTTTAGATCTAAAATGTTTCACATTGCAATACCTGCATTGTAATTCCATTAATTCACAATCAACTATGGAAAAGTCTTGGAATGACATTTAGTGCACTTTTAAACAATACTCTCAAAATTACTTCGAGAGGGCGCGGCGAGCCCTTCGGCGTTGCCGAGAGGCGACTGCGGATATAGCCGAATTCGCGAACTCTTGTGTAAATATTAAAAGTAAACGAATTACAACAATACCCCTTATACATTGTGTAGTATTAATACTATTTAAATTTACATTTGGTCTATCAATATGTGTAGGTATACGAATATTGATTGCTTCTTTGTCTCTCATTATGACCCATCAATGTTGTATGACGAGGCATAAGGAAAGTAGAAAAATCTTTCATAAAATTACTGAATTCCATATAAGAAAGATTTTCGTTTAATTAATAAAATGAATTCACTTGTAACGGTCGACACAATGATATTTATACACATAAAGTTTGTTTAACTTGCATAACCACTTTTGTACCTGTGCTTTTGTAACTCAATGATTGCTTTATCATTTTTTTACATAATTTATATTGCGCAGGCTGTATTTCACTAATAACTAACATTTAAGGTACAAAAGGTTGACATAGGGAAGAGCTAAACATATCAATGTATTAAAGTATCCGTATTTTTTTTAAATAACCGATGTATAAATATCGTCGATATTTTTAATCTTGAATTATCGATATTGGTTTTTTATTTTGAATATCAAATCCGATGTTTTTTAATAACAGCATTATATTTTGTATTAATTATGTATTTCACTTATTATTGTAATATTTTTGCACAGATTCTACGGGCTTAAGTTAATTCGTTTTGAACATAACTATGCGAAGTATCCCTTTGTAGTTTATGAATGCAACCAAAAAAATATCATTGACACAGTGTGCTAACTCGTTGTGTATACTCGTAAGTTAATGGCGGCAAGTGGCATTAGAGTGGCTCGTGTTACTACTCTAAATATAGGTACTCCAATTCGCAAATTAATAATTGATAAAACTGTCAAATATTTGTTGATTTTTTCGATATTGTCTAAAAATATGGATACGATATAATTATATCTATATATTATTTGCTTGAAAAATATTGATAAGATATAAACATTTATTATTAAAAATGAAATTCACTGGAGGTTTTATAAGAACGTACGTGCATCGCACTGCCAATATTTTCCTACCTCTCCATTCATGCAGGTCCGCGGAAATACAACTGAACTGAACATACAGATAAACTGACCATAAGCAAATGACTATCAATGACGGTACGACACCGCGATCCGCGCTCATTTGTTCAAAGTTACGTTCATTTCAGTTTCAGCCATAACATAATTGAGGTAGTTTAATAAACTTTGGATAATCTAATAAAGACGTGTGAGCAATTTGAAGTTTTATAATGCCGTATCTATTGCATATTTAATGGAATTATACAGCTATATAAATACCAAATTGCAGTATGTACACATACATAACTAGGCCAATACGAAAATCAAAGTACTTTTTAAAGCGCACAAAAAGTTTTAATCGTGTATAAAAACTCCATTGCTTAACTGTTTCTGAGCTTCATGTATACCTAATTCGTTTTCAAAAGTTAACACCTCTATGACGTTCTAACACAATAAGCCCTTGGTAAAAGTTCCTTCAATAAATGAGTGTATAACTATGACTGCTTTCATAAATCTAGAACAGACCAAAATAATTCGTCAGGTCCGTAGCAGATGGTTATTTCTAAACTGCACCTAACCCTAATTATTTATGGAAATTAGGCGCGACAATACATACGTACGTACAGATATCCTAAAAATGTTAACTGCTGGGTACAGAAGTCTCCATTCTAATGATAGTTTTAATTTTGCGTCAATAAATAATAAGTAAATTAGTTTGTTAAAGCGTTTCGTTTAACATAGACATAGAAGCATATTCGAATAGATATGTGTCTTTCTACTAACACGAGTGAGGCGTTTTGTCAATAAATGTAACATACGAGTATGCACATCGTCAGTGCGACTCCAATGCCGCATAACTAACATTTTCAAGGTAAGCTAATTTCAACAGAATTATCAACACAAAATACATAGCTCATGGTGAATATGTTGGTTACTCGATATAGCAGTCGCACCGACAATATGTGTGAATACCTACTGGTTAAAGTTCACTCAACAATACAGATACTCACACAAATTGTTTCGACTTACCCTCAAATTATGCGTCTGATACAAGAGCGATGACTCCCGATATAATCGCTGTTTATCGATATACATAATACCTACTTCCATTCGGATAAAACACTCTTAACTTAACTTTACCTGGAAACACGTTGAAAAATTAACCCACTCCTACACTTTATGATGAGCAAAGTGCCGTCTTAACACTTTTTTAATCGTACCAACTTTACATCACGACCCCTGTTGCTTCACTAGCAATTCTTCGTATTACGTAGACTTTTTAAACAAACATATAAGCAGCCCGAACCGCCCCTTGAATTGCTAAAATTTATTATATCTATTTCTCTTATATTTGAAAATTATTATAATGTTATATTTCGCGAAAAGAAAATCTATATAAATATTATCACGTTGTGAAAGCCATTTGTACAGTAGGAGCCAAACGTGAGGTGTGTGAATCTGGGCTTTAGTTCCTGTTACTCGCAGCATTTCAACGCTCTGCTTTGCGAGGGTTACGATAAAAGGGATAGTAGCGTGTAAAAATTATGCAAACCACGTACGTTCCCGAAAAAGTATCCTATATATGTATACATAAAGCCTTACCCGCTTTTACATCACACAATGTGCACTGGACATAAGTCAATTTGTATGTAGCACATCACCAGTTAGCAAAACAATAGATGATAATATATAATATTAGTCGCAGGCAAACGATGGATACACGGCAAGTAACTGACGAGTATTAAACTCGTTAAAAATACGATGAACATTCCATCAGGCATTTTCTTTGAATAAAATGATCAGTATATTAAATATCAGATATCCCAATTTATACAACAATTAATTGGTTAACTAAAACTTGAACCCGGTCTCCCAGAGTGAGAGGTCGAATTTCAAACCACTAGGCTATCACTGTTTTATAACTGCTTTGTCTTATTATTCATTGTTACAATTAAATTAAAACAGCATCATCTATTTTATCCATATATATGTAATTTCTAAATTTTGGCAACAACTAATAGTGTACTTAGTATTTTTAAGCTAATACTTATATTTTCAAACGAATACTCATGGTTTTTGTTTTATCGAGCCTGGTACTGAGCAATGTCACTTTAAGTAAATACTTACCAGTTAACGTTAGCAAAAAATATGTCTCGATGTCAGGCCGCGACCTGCGAAGATTTGCCACATTTTGGAGATGTAATTTATTAAAGAGATAAATAGCATAGTAAATATACAGGTAGTGAAAAATCGGTTCGATAAAAATACTCGTAATTGTTTTATCGCTTGAAACTGGGACATTTAGATAATCGAAGTTAGGTTTATGTAACAAACCCGTGTACGTAACATTTATTGCAATATTGTGGTAAATCATGCAATTTTTAATTAGCGCGTTGTAATTAAAAGTAACAAAGAAAGAAGCTTTTCAATAACACATAGTTCCTCAACAAAAGTAGTTCGGCAAATACGAACAGTTCCGCAACAACACATTGTTCAGTAAATACGGATAGCTAACAGCATATAGTTCGTCAACGACAGATAGTTTGTCAATAACGAATTGTTAGTCAACAACAATACCTAATTGAAAAACTATGTTACGGCTGTTTACAGTAACTCCGAGACAGGACTATAGTGTGTCCAATCTAATCAGTATACAGGTATATAAAGTAAACGAGAGCACCTATAATGTCACGTGTGCATGCCATTATTCATAATAACTCTGTACGAATATCCAACTATAAAGCTTAAAATCTAACGGTTCTTGATGAGCCATTACAAACATGAATTATTTAATGCTTAAGTCATAAATATCTTTTTTTTCTATTAAGAAAATATCAAATTTAAACGAATTATTCCATCACAAAATTATTTTCATATGTCAATGTTTATATGTTTGACTGCCTCGTTGGTCGAGTGGTTGCAAGCGCGATTACCGATCGAGAGGTCCTGGATTGAAATCCCGGGTCGGGTACCATTGGATTTTTGTAATTTAGAATTTCTAGTAGTGACTCGGTGTCAGGATGTGTGCTCGGTGTAGGTATAGCAATAGGCTCACCACCTATTCCATTGTGGGACTTAAACGTAACTGGTAAAACGT